>JAGDQP010048814.1:2985-14657 GCA_022664845.1 Lepisma saccharinum
CAGCGTAGAAAATTTAGTTTGCAAGACAACAATCAAGTAGCAGTTTCCCGATGCTCAAAGTAGTTTCCTACTTTATATCGTTCTTCAATGTCGCATTATGTTTAGTTGCTTACGAAAAAAAGTTCTAAAAACTGCGAAATTGTTTTCACCTGCTATTATAATAACCGCACCCGACGGTTTCTACTGCCCTTCATGGTGAGAGTTATATTAAACTTTCAGGCTTTATCTGATGCGTTCATGTCTCAAATTTATTGTTACAATATCTTACGAAACATACAGTACGAACAAATCACATATTCGCATTTAGAACTTAGTCATATCAATTGTTGAGTTTACATAATGAAGACAAAAATGTTTTAGGTGCGACTGGTTAAGAAACTGAACAAAATCTAGAAAGTCTACAGCAATTTCAACCATGAAACAAGATTCTTTATCGTCAATGTTAAAATGTTCGTGTTAGAGAAGAAATATCATTCACCCTTTGCACGAGTCACTAGTAGTCCGCTCAGAAAGCAATTTTGTGACACCTAAAACTAATTGGGGATTATTTTTACTGATACATTTGTTGGAGTGAATCGCTCAGTAGACGACAAGCAATTCAATATTGTGCAAGGAACATCTGAATGTGATGTGTGAAGATTGTAATGAAACTCCATCCTTGAAAGTAAAGTGCTTTAGTAATAAACACAGAACGTTAAATCCGAATATTAAAAATATGTATATGACTAAACAGTACAAAATGTGTATGTCACTCACTGCATATATTGCTTTAGAGTAGTCTAGGATTTATCAAACCGTATATCTATTTTAGATACATTTTACTCTGGAAATATTTGAACACAAGATTGGAGTCTTACATTCTAAAACGCTTCTGAAGGATCTGTATCTATTATATAAAAGAGAAGGATTATAGATTTATATCCGCATTTTCTTCTTTTATATATATAACATCCTTTTTTTTGTAGCTATCTGCGGAATCTGTAACTTAGCTTTGTCAATCCGATAATGTTTAATAAAAAATCATTTCGATGCATGAATAGAGTTCAAGGTAACCTTCTTTTCTCATTAGATACATTTTAATCGTGACACTTAAAAAGTATGATGAAATTTAGCATGCAACATATCCCACATTTCTCGCAAAATTTTTATTCGCACGCATAATGTGGAAAGGGCTGAGCATTGCAAAATGTTAATTATCTAACAATATCTAACAATAATATCGATGCCTTTCAAAATGCACGTGGAGAACTATATGAAAAGTTCAAAATTTGAGGCTGATGTGATCCGCATAAATGACTATGTAATGAAATATTCGTTTTATGTATGGAATGGAGTTACATTGGACGTTGAACAACGAGCTGTTGTAATATACTAATTGAAAAAAAAAGAATGAAGCCAGGCGTTGCTGAACCGGTTGTTGAATATTATAGCGCTGAACTGATTATGGATAAATGCGTAAACAATTGAAGATCTAGGGGTCGACATCGCTAACAAAAACTTTTGTCGAAAAAAATTGAAATCGCTTTTCGTAACAGTGGTGTAATAATTAAATTTATTTCATTATTAGTGATGTTTAGTTAGGTTTCAATGTTTCCTACCGTAACAGCAATAACTCTGGAATCTCTGATTTATGAAAAGCCATACATATGCTATTTACTACTATCCGCCGCCAAAAATATAAGAATACACATTCCGACCAAGGTTTAAAAAGTATCCAAATTGGCGCGAAAGGGCCACCAATCATTTGCTCTAAATTCTCCACTTTACCGGTATCAAGAGAACGCTACCATTCAATATCGTCTTGTATTTTATCTACGTGCTGTAGGCATTTTTAATCTGTCCTCCGTTCAATCTGCCGTTTACAACAACGTATTGCCGTGTTCCTCTTACAATGCGCAAGTTTTTAACTCAATTAGTCTTTCGTGCCATACCAGGAAAATCAAAAACTGTAAACATGCTATGATGTAAGACTCGTATTAATATCGAAAATTACAAGCACCACTATATCATTCATTTACTAACACCTAACTAAAATTTAACTTTTTGTTACAATGTTAATTCATCCCAGTACTTAGCTAATTTGAATATGATAGTCCATTATTATGTAACATACATGAAATTCATGTTTAACTATAATAAACAATAATATATTATATGAGGCAACCAGAGACTACAAATGACCACCACAGAGTTTCTCAAGTGGTTTGACTGGCCTCGGCATTTTAGACAACATTTTAACTACTGATTAGGACCAATAAAGATGTACATTTTATTTAAGAGAAAAACTATATCGGTCAGGCACCTCGCGAATATATCTTGTAAGAAACAAATGTAAGGAATGTGATTAAACAAACTCCTCTCAGGACCATTATAAAATAAAATATGTTTAGTAATCTAATGACGTATCGGCCACTGGAAAATACCTTTTCCTTAACAAAATAGAAGACGGACCATAGTAAAAGAGCCCATAGCATATTCTGCAGTGTTACAAACGTGAGTATCTCAAGGTAGTATTGAGTAGTGTAATAGCAGCGTCATCATTTTTCATCTGGGAAAGAAGACATAAATAAAGTAATTCGCTTAGATCTATCGCAGTTGAACATTTTTTCAGTACTTATTAAAAAATATATATATTGTGTTGAGGGTGGAAACTTTGAAATGTTTGTAAATGTCGAATAAGGGAAACATCCAACTAAGATTATTTCTACCTCACCGCCATAACAATGACGCTGTTAAATTGACCACCATGATCCTCTGATACATGACTAACGCAATCTCATTAATCGCGTCTTCGGTCAACTTGTCTCGACGAAATCCGTATTGCAGCCTACATTTTTCGAGATTTTCTCTGTCTTTTATTCCTTTAACTGTGATTTTTTCGAAGATTTAACTTATCACATTTAGTAGGCATATGGGCCTATAAGACTTCGGGTTTGCCTTCCCCTTTATGTAATATAATTAGATTTACTACTTTCCACACAGTTGGGAATCTTCCCTGACTCAGACATTCGTTATATTATTTAGTTAGCTATGGTGCCCAAATGTCTTGCGGTAAATTATATATCTCATTTTTAATCCCGTCTCGATGCGGTGCCTTATTGCATTTAAGTATTTTTATTGCAGCCGCCACTTCGTCATTTGTTACTGTAGGTGGTTTTGGTTCGCGTTATTAGTTGGGGGCTCTGTATCATGCCTAATCCTTTTGGTTTCTTCGTTGTCTTCTTCTTCAATGAAATCAGGAAATAATTTAGAGAATAACAGTTAGACTGATTCTAGTCAATTTGTCGTAAAAGTTCCGTCTTCTTTTTTTAAATGTGTTCATTACTCCTTTGCTTTTAATCTTTTTGGATAACAATTTTATAGGGCGTACCACTGATATCTTTGCTGAGGTTCTCGTCCACGAACTTACCCCATGTTTACTTTTTATTTTCGAAAATTTATTTTTCGAATTGTTGTTTAGTTTGTCTGTATTTATTCAAACGTGTTGTTCTAAGTTCGTGATCCCCGACTGCTCTAACTTTTCCTACTCGCTTTTAATTTCCTTTTCAGGTTTTCATGTGTTTGGGTACAGAAGGTTTTTTTTGTTGTTGCTGTTAATTTTTGGTCCTCTTTTAGGAATTGCTTCACGTGTTACCCTTTCGATTTATTTCGGTCAATTCATCTAAATTTGCGTTTTCTTCATATTGTGGTAGGCGAATTCTTCAAACTTTAAATAAGTTTCTTGAAGTTTATTTTTAGTGCTGTGGTTTAGGTCAACAGGTTCATTCGTATTGTTATCGTTGTCGTCTGTCTGGAAATTAATATGGAAGCTGGTGACGCTGTGCTGGTTCGTAGTTGCATATTCAATCACACTCCATTCTTATATACGTCTATAAAAATCTTCTCTTTTTATTTTATATCAATATTGCTCTCCGCGCCAGCCCTGCACCGAAACGTTCGTGGTTGGTCCTCTTTGTTGTGGATCATTAGCTGATGCTGGTTAATTAGACCTTCATACTTCCCACCGTTGTCGTCTGTTCTTAAGCAGTGCCAGAGCGTAGACTTGGCATTAAAATCTCACAAAATCAGTAAATTGTCCCTATAAAACACGTCTATACTTTCCTCTAGTTTATGTTCAAAAATATATGTAGGGATGGAGAACTGGCAGTAGATATTTACTATTATTATCTGTTCAGTTCCGAGTTTCAAGATGAAGGTCAGAATCCATTTACATGTGAATCTGGAATCGACCAGTATTTCGATCTTGTTATTAAAGACTAGTATGAACCGTAAACCGAAGGAAATTATTAAAAAAGGATTTCCTCAACAGTGCAAATTAACCAGGACAATGTTATCAGTTCAGCAGAGATTGAATATAACACACGTGACCAGGCTTCTTGCGTCACTTGTGCACTGTAAATACAAGTTCGAAAGAGACGTTTGACAGTTCGGATTCGTGGATGACGGGTCTAGAGGTCGGCTACTTGAGCGGAAACTCTCAGGTTCGAATCTCGCCGTTGTTGAAAGTGGTTTGAATTTCTCTTGGTTTTCATAATTAATTTGTTTTGAATATTGTAGAGTGAATGTGATTGTTTTTCGGTTAGCTTTTATCATTAGTTGATCTAGTTGTACCTGGTAGGTCAGCAGTGTTGGTTATTATAACTGTACTTCAAAGCTGTCTCTCTTATGGATTGCCTTTAATATTATTTGAGGACTAAATAAATAATTTTTGAATTTGTTTTAATGAAAATATAAATAATTGATTAAGAGTGTGACTCACAGTATATTGGTTAAACATAGGCCGACTATTGTAGTTTTCTGCTGTAACTTAGTTGGGAAGTGGCGGTGTGGTAAGTGGCTGTGAGAGTGGTTCATGTGAAATGCAACACCATTGTGAGTTCACGGCATTCGAACGGGGTATGGTGGTGGGAAGTTTGATTTCGGCGGTGGTACAGGAATTCGGCTTCAGATGACCTTGCCGGGCAACCAGCGCAACTCACGGCCTAATTCAACACTAGCCACGCTGGAAACGTCTCCCATTGGACAGTCCGTCGGATCATAAATGCCCTTGCGTATGGGAGCCATCGCATTACGAGGGTGACACTGCCAATCACGCGGCATCAAAGGCTCCGGCTTACATTTGTCACCAATCACCTGCAACAGTGTCGTAACATCATACAATGCAATGAGTCATGCCTTCAACTCTACCATGCCGAATGGGAGGAACTGTGTGGCGCAGACTTCATGAAGCGATTGACTACAGACCAAGAGGGCATGGTTCAGGGCGGTTGGGTATCTGCCATGGTCTGAAGCGCATTTTCCTGGTATGGTTATTCCCCCGTGGTCATTCTGAAAGACCCGTTGAATGGTCTTCGGTATAGTCAGCTGCTTAATCTCCACTCGCTTTTTACCTTTCTACACTCTGACAAACTTGCTGTCTTCGAAGATGACAAGGAACCGACACATCGGTCTAATGCCACCCGAGAAAGGTTCGAAAAGCATGCAGCGAAGGTCAAATAACTGAGCTGGCCACCTCGGAACGCTAATATGAACCCAATCGAAAATATCTGTGATGGTGTTGAACTCAGGCTCCATGCAGTGGATCCTCCTCCCACGAAGAGACCGTAATTAGTTTCCGCTTTGCTGACTGTGTGGTGTCAACTGCCTCCGGAAGTAACAAGGGACTTGCAGACTCATATCCACGACGTATCGCAGCGCCCCGCCAGATATTTGATGTCAGTGCAATTTTAATAGATTAGATGCAAGAGATATGAAGGACTTAGTACGAGAAATGCGTAGTATGAAGGAGAGCATAACAAGTGAACTTAAACAAGTAATATGAATGATGGACAAGTTAAGGAATCGCCTTGAATCTGTTGAAAACATTTGCAAAGATGTTAATGATCTTCAAGACTAGGCTGTTAATAATCTACACCACATGGCTAGAGGAAAATGTAAACGATTTGGAAAATAGGTCAAGAAGACAAAATGCTGTAGGGTACAGCTTAGAGGAAACAGGTCGGGAGACATGTGCTGAAACTGAAGAAAGGTGCACGACTAATTTGAAAACAAATTGAAAGTAAAAATCTATAATGATGACACTGAAAGACCACACAGGATAAATGTCAAGAAATGAAATAGACCCATACTGTATAAATTTATGAAAAACAAAATGGGTAGAAATGCTTAAAAATAAACATTTATTACGTGTACAAAGTTATTCGTACATACAGAGTTTTCAGCAGCTGTCCGTAATGAAAGAAATCGACTGAAAAACACGCGATAGAAGCGAAAAGAAGGGGTTTCCACGCTCACCTATGATATAAATGTTTAGCGATAGACATGAGGAAGTACAGTATATGGGACTTTGAAACGGGAAACAATTGTTTAGTAGAAATAAAGGAATCCTGAGTGAAGGGGCAACAACAGTTAAAAGTAAATGAATCTAGGAAAAGTTCAAAGTCGATGAACTCTCAACTTCGGGAGAAGGAGGGGATGGCCTCCTGTCGACAACCAAGAAATGTTAACATTCAATCAGGTAGGAAGGAAACCGGTATTTCCCTTGAAACAACAAAAGAGAACAACCGCAAAACAAGTGTTATTCAAAGGTTTTTTTTAGATATACTTTTCTAAAACATTAATGGTGACAGGACTAAAAGCAAATAAATACATTGCAATATTTTTTTCAGGTAATTACAGTGTAATAGTATTACTGGAAACATGGTTGGGATATTTTTGTTATGACTCTGATGATCGTTTTGTACTATTCAGGATAGATAGGATACAGAAATGTGTGGCAACTGTTAGGGAGGAGAAGTGATTCCAGCGGTACAACAAAAATATGTTTCTCAAATGGACAATATAGAATATGATATTGAGTACATTTTCGTTAAATTTGTAAGTACTACTTTATCTATGCACATGTGTGTTGTTTATGTTGAACCTAATTCACCGCTTGAACGCTATGAACATCTTTTACGTACCTTGAAAGCAGCTGTTCACCAGGTAGTACAGTTTGCCTTCTGGGAGACTTTAGCATACAGAAAATAGAGGGTCCAAACTTAAACATCACAAATGCCACAGCAAAATATCAAGAATTAATTCATTTTATGACATATATTGAATTAGAATCACTTAACCACTTAACAAACAAGATTGGTTGGACTTTATATTTAATTTTAAGAAACACCAAAAGTATCAAGGTTGAATATTGAATTTCTCCTATTGTGAAAGAAGATCAACATCATCCTGCACTGTTAATTAGAAAAACGTATACCAAACTTAAAATAAAAACACACACACATTAAAAAGAACTAGAAATTATAATTTCAGGCAAGCCAATTTTGAATTACTGTATAATGAACTAGCTGAAGCTGACTGGAAATGTTTAGGAAATTTTTATGTTAATAAACTCTTACTAGGTTTTATCAAATAATTTATGATTCTGTCGATAAGTGTGTTCGAACAAAGAAAATGACCTCAAATTCATATCCATGCTGGTTTACTGAGAAATCATTACCAATATTAAATGTAAATCATACTATCATAATAAATAGAAAAAGGAATTGGAAACTTTCATCATAACTATAGAGAATTTGTCCCATCGCGAAAACAAGTAAAAAAAGACATATTATGGCTTACCAGAAGCTCTTAACCAATAGTGAAAATACTATTCTAAATGACCTTAGTAACATTTGAGAGTTTATATATACATCTTCCACCTGCAAGTATGACCTGCAATTCCAAAATCAAATTTTAGAACTGAAGTAAGAAACTGTAGATCTATCTAAATACTATCTTCCTTTGCTAAAGTGCTCGAAAGTGTTATTTACAATAGAATAATTAATCATGTTCGAAGCAATACCACCATTCCATCATGGTTTCTTACTAAAAGATCAACAGACTCAAATCTGGCTGTAATTACTGATTACTTACCATCAGGTTTAGATAAAAGTGCACAAATGGATGTTATCTACACTAACCTGGCAAAAGCATGTGATTCCGTATATCATGACATCCTGTTACGTAAGCTCAGCTATTTTAATTGTACAGAACCTCCATTAACTTCCATTGCTTCATTTTTTCTCTAAATGTGTACAGTCTGTTCTTTACAAAGAATTTATTTCCAGACAAAAAAGGTTCGATCAGGTGTTCCTCAAGGATCAAATTTAGGACCTCTTATATTTCAAATATTCATTAATGACTTGTCAGATTGCATTATAAACTTTAAAAAAATCCCTATTTGCTGATGACCTAAAATGTATTTGGAAATATGCTGCATTGAAGACTGTAATAAACTTCCGAGTGACGTAAACAATGTTGTTTAGTAGTGTGAGGAAAATAATCTTTCTTATAAATGTTAATAAATCAAAACTGTCTCCTTCACTAAACTTAAAAGTAAATATACGTACACATACACAATTAACGGCGTTCAATCAAACAATGCTAATTCAGTAAAATATCTGGGTGTAATCTTCCATGCTTTTAACATTTAATATGTATATTGTGACCTTAAAAAATGGAGCGTATAGAAAATTAGGATTAATCATGAGATTAGGAAAAGACTTTAATAATCCAAAGGTTCTCAAGTTACTGTATTTTAATTATGTCAGATCGAAATTGAAATATGCATGTATAATATGGAAGCCACAATGTAGTAAATATTCTAAGACAATTGCGATCATTCAGTAAAATTTTTTGAAAACAAAATGGTTTTTTATCCAAAATTTAATTCGTCGTCGCTACTGGCATAAAACTTTGATTTTTTGACGTTGGAAAAAAAGGTATTCACGATATTATATTTCTTTCGAAAATATTTAGAAATGAAGTTGATTGTACAGACTTAACTGCAGCTATTATTATAAAAGTTCCATCACTTGGAACTCGTATGCACAAACGTTTTCTTTTCTTTTGTAACAAGCCTGAACAAATTCTACGTTAAAGTATCCTATATGGTGACTTTGTGCTACCTATAATAAGTACTTACAAGAAGATAAGGAGATAAATATCAACAATATTTCAAAATCGTGTATACGCACTAGATTGATTCGGTGTGAGAGAATAAACAACTAAATTTCTACCTTGAGAAATTACATTAAGGTCCTTGCATTGTTTTGTTTTTTGTGATTGAGTTTATATATTTATATTCTATCTGATGGAAACTGAATTTATTGTTTTGTTTATGTGATTCTTTTATTCCATCTTGTGGAAACTGTACTGACATTTTAGTTTAAATCTATGCGAATGGATTTAGAATGTGTCTTGTTCTATGTGATTGGGTTTATATATATAGTGGCGATCACAGTGAGAGCTTCGGCTCTCCTCTCCCAACCCGCCTGGTCAGCGTGGGAGCAGTAGACTAACTCCTCCCTTCGGGGAGAGGCCTCATCCACTAGTGCATTCAATATGACAATGATTTATATATATATTTCTTGTCGTGTGTCTAATTTCTATTATTTCCTTATGTATTGGAAGACTGTAAATAGGCATTAGCCTGCTTGTTTTCCTAATAAACGAATAAATAAATAAACTTTAATATATAGGTTTTGACTTATATGCTTATAAGATAGTCAGTTACAAACACCTTGCCTGAACTCTTTGTTATAAGGTTAAATATAATATCAGAGGTATAGGACCAGAAGCGACCTCCCCTTTGGTGTTTATAGAAAAAAATACATATATATGCGAAAGCTAAACAGAATTGTATTATTATAACTGTCGAAAACCTGAAATCATACTTCGCGAGGATATACATGAGAACGATCATTCTGTTGGTAATGCTTTACGGTTGCGAAAGTTGGTGTACGACTGTAGCAGATCGACATAAATAACGTGTGTTTGGAGAACCCACATCAAAGCGTCGTAAAAATAACCAAAGGTAATTTTTTTGTCAATGTCTCGGCCGGTATGATAGGGAAAAACCTCTTAGGACAATACTTTTTTCCACATCGCTTAACCGGCGAACTCTATCTAGAATTTCTGCAACGGGAACTTCCGATTCTACTAGAGGATGTACCTCTGGATGTTCGACGTCACATGTGTTTTATGCACGATGGAGTGGACAAGTTGCTATGGACCTCATTTCTATGGAGCAGTTCGAAGAAATTTAAATAACGTATTTCAGGGACGATGGATTGGAAGGAGTGGACAAGTTTCTTGGCCAGCTCGTTCACCAGATTTAAATCCTATGGAATTTTATTTGTAGGGACATTTGAAAGGTATTGTGCATTCAACGGAGGGTCGTGATCTACAAGATCAGCATCAACGTATCCACGATGGATTCCAAGTAGTTCGATATACGCCTGAAACATTCGACAACATTCATTGCTCACTCACGCGCCGTGCCCACACCTGCATTCGCTCTGATGGAGGCCACATTGAACACATATTGTAAAATTATGATACTATCAGGATAGCAGCTAATTGCTAAAGGATAACAAGGAAGATCACAAAGACATCGCTCGGGTAGTAAGTACAATGCATCAATTTCATACATTTTAGATTTGAATTTATTTATGATATGTAGACTCATTCTTTCCCAATTCCAACAAGTATTAGAAGCATGGTGTTCCACAAACAAAATTCTGTGATGTCCTTATTTGAAGCTCAAATACCTTCTGTTCTACTGTTTGTTTCACGTTGATGTCTATGTGCGTGTATTTACATGTGTGGAGAGGAGATAAAAAAGAAGATCAAGAGAATTTGCCTTTTACAGCCAATTCGACGATTATTATTATTAACTACTAGCAGTAACAGTATGGTTACAAATGTAGGGACACTTTTCAGGTAGTTTCTACTTTTACCTGCACCTGACGGATCCAAATAAGTACGTATATACGGTGATGTCCCTCGGGAAGCTTTCTCTAATGCAGTAGAATGGAAAAGGTAGCGGTCAGTGCCTCTGTTCAATATATTGCCCCGCTGTTCGCATTATGGGACAGGGAATACTTGAACATTCTAAACACCTTATGTTCATCCTGAGCGGAACACAAACACGAATCGTCTCCCTTGTGCCTATTTCATATCTCCGATCGTAGCTACTGGCCTACACAACGCCGTTACGCTATAGTTTTCTTATCCCTGTAGTTTCGTAACAGGCCACATACTGATTCATGAAATATTACAGGGGGTAACATTGTAAAATCGGGTTTAATAGATACTGTCATTCCACAATCCTAATTTGAAATACTAAACGAAAATATTTGTAAATCTGTTTAACAATCAGATAACATTTACAGTTGGTCATATAAATATAAGATGCTGATGTTAAAGAGATATGTTTGTGCCTCAGCCTAAATGACCTAAAATCATCGTAACTAATTGTAATATTAGAGCTACATTCCTTCAAATGATTCAAACGGTTTATGAAGTATATAATTGACGAAACTTAATATATGTATACATATACATACAAATATTTTTGCGTATTCTGTAATATCCCAAAACCTGATAGAAACTGAGAGTTAACTGTATTGATATGATGCTTCAATGGCTTTAATAATGCCATTCCAAATTGCTTACCTGGACAAATGATCTGATATTTTCGAAATTTTCTGTAGAATATGCCAATCTTCCTTCCGATTCCTGCTGCTGTTTTAATTCCATGATTTCCCCTGAGTACTCGCTTTTAATTTCACGTTGAGTGGCATCGACGAAGCATATCTCAGTCGATATAACTGATTCGCTGCAGCATA
>JAGDQP010048815.1:0-14656 GCA_022664845.1 Lepisma saccharinum
CAGCTTGCAAAAGGAAAAATGATTTTAACACGAAGTTAACATTAGAATTATGAGACACTGAAATAAATATGGAGAAATACAAAAATGTAGCATTTGTAAATTAATTATACAAAATTAAAGCACGAAATGATCATAATTACATAAATGAATACTTGTTTATCACATTATTTACGAAATTCTGAATTAATTTACTTCATCAATAAACATTTTCCACTTTTACGTTTTAATGTGTTTTAAAAACATTTTTGAACATCATATATGAAATATTTTTGTACCCCATGCAATGTAACACATGTTTTGAATAGGAAATAGTGCATGTAGACAACTATACATATTGATTTATTGAATAAATTGAAGTAGTTACATAGGGAGTACCATCTCTTATATGTGTGAATCAGGTTTAATATTAATTAGATAGCTGTAATGGGCAAATTGTATTTCACGTTTCTGCTCGGTTGGACTTTAGATACCTCCCGAGTTAACTGCATTAACCAATAGATTAGGTCACTTAATGTATCTATAATCTGTTCTATGACAGAAACTGCTCTTATTTTGCTAAAATATAATTATATTTGAAAGTTGCACAAAATATGATAGCTTAGAGATATTTTTATGGCCTTAAAATATATCAGCCTCAGGCCGGGATAGGGTGGGGAAGAGAATATTGGAAGATTGTCGGCCAGGGCCTAGTTAATTGGTACGATCTCGGTATTTGAATGGTGTGACTGAGGAAAAACCATGAAAAAACCTCAGTCAGGATAGGCGCCCGATGGAGTCGTTCCCAGGACCTTACGACTGCTAAACCAACGCTCTACCAACCGAGGTGCGGTCGTTCGGTGTGTGACAGCTTGGGTAACGGGATTTTAGTTATTTTTCATCAAACTCATTAACTATAAATATTCTTTAACTGCCATTCCTTTGAGAATGCTTACTTTCTCGAGGACTATAGAATAAGATAAGATAAAATGAATTGTATGGATGGTTACAGCACTATGGCTTACGCCCGTCCCGGACTATAGAATCTTAGTAAAAATAATCTACACCTGTCAGGTTGTGGTTGACTTCTGAATACTCGGCAACTATTACAGCTATTTTTTTGATTTTGAACTTATTTTATGGTCTTTGATCCTCTTCATTCTATGGTCATTTTTCGAAGGTACCGTCCCGGTGTTTGCCTCATGTGACTAAGAAGCTAACAGGAAGATCGGCCACTGGAGCTGAACCCAAGACCTCCGGAATGCGAAGCCAACGCTGTACAACTGAGCTACGGCTACCACAATCTTGCATTGGGGACAAAAGGGACTTACGAATGAAATAGACTGAAGAAATCAACTAGACCTAAATTATAAATATTCTTACTCCAAATAAACACCAAGAATTTCATGCTTGTTATGAAAAGAAAAGTATCGTGTTCCACATTACCCAACATTCATCAGTGTCCTTTCTGATTTGTTCCAGACATAAGTTATCTACTGATCACTTCTCGCAAAAGGTGACTTAGTTATTCAAGTCACATATTCACTCACACATGTCATTCAATACAGATGAACACAGATATGTATACAGTATATATGTATTCACACATGCAACCAGACATGCACACACAGATTAAATGAAGCCATGTTAAAAAGAAAATTATCACCGTGGTAAGGCACGCAAACTGCTTCCTTCCATAAATTAACGAGTCAAAAGGTATTTATCTGTCTGCACGACTTATCAGTCTGCATCTCTCGGCTCTGGATATTGACACCCACACGTGTATATGAATATCAAGCACCTTTTTACAAGTATATGACAGTCTTAAACAAGTATTGAATGAATAAAAAAAGGGGGGGATAAAGGTAGGTCGAAATGAATATGTATACAACGTTTGAAAATAAATACTTCACAAAATATAGTAACATCCGCTGAATTTCATTAAACGCTTAATCTTTGTGGTTTTGTAAACTATGCGACGGGGCATGGTACTAATAAATCTTGCGTATTGTGATAATCAAGCTACAAACGGTGCAAGTGTTAGGAAAGAAAAAAAAGCACGTCTAACGTTCATCCAGTTTCTCTGACAAAAGAAATCTATCTTTCCATAACTTCAAAGATCTGTCTTGAAATGACATTATCTTGCTAGTGTTCTCCTGTTACCGTTAGATTCTTCCAATAAAAATGCATGCTTCTCCACTTAGTACTCAGTTTTGCCTTTCATCTTACCCAGCGTTTTTTTTTTCATCATACACTGTGAAAAATGAAAACCCATTTTGGATGAATATCACTCCCCTTCAACTACTTTGTATTTAAATAAAATTATCTCATATCTTGTCCATAGCTTTTCAATGTGAGTACAATTTAAAATCTTTGCTCTGATAAAAATGGTAAAATGAATCGCAGTTTAAACATTTTATTTCCAAAAGTTTAATACTGAGCGGCCGTAGCTTAGTTGGTACAACGTCGGATTACCAATCAGGAGGTTCCGGGAAGCGACTGCAGCGGCTGTCTGATGGTTTCACTCTGTCGAATGGTTCTTCAGCATTCTGATGGTTTCTTCAGGGGTTTCACTCTGTCGAATCAGGTAAATGTCGAGATGATACCATCAAAATAGGCCCTGGACGATTTTCTTGTAGTATTGTTTCAAATAACTTCTTCCGGTCTGAGCCAAAGCCGCCTAAAGCCAATAAATGAATTCAAATTCCAAAAGTTTAACATTTCCCGAACATTGTTGAAATTTCCAGAAAGAATCAAGAGAAGGCGTGAAACGAAACGGGGAAAGACTTTCTGAAATTCGAGATGCAACATCTGATGAAAAGCCTCGTTGTATTTTATTTAAGACCTTTAGGCAGCTTTGGCTCCGGTCGCATAGACAATGATGGGAGAAATGGTGCAATAAAGAAAGTGGGAGGAAACGAGAGAACCTCTAGAAAATCCACACACATACACGATGTTTGTTCACCAAAAAGTCCACACGGTATGAGCCAGGATCGAACCGGGGACCCCCTCGAACCACAAGTATACCACTGAGCCATCGCGAGCCCCGAAAATTTTGTCACGTGTAATTTGTGTTATATACAAAAACATATAAAAAATCGTACCGACATGAGATCTTTCAAATATAAACGTATAACACTGAAATAATTTTTAAAAAATAAAAGAAAATAATGGGATATGGTACTGAAAAAAGGCAAAAAACAGATTTTTAGTATGCAAATATATGTTATGTAGTATATGTTATACAAACAGTTTACTTACAACAATTTAATATGACATGAGCCAAGAAAACACAAAGATTTATTAAACACAAAGCTACAATTCTAGTGTGGTCGTTTGTGAAGCGCCTAAATTTGCAAAAATCTCTTGACACGAAGTCTTGCCACTAAACTTGGTCTACTTTAGGGTTGCTTCTTTTTCTTTGTGACTTATGTGAACACCCCATCGTAAAATTAATTGTAGTCCACTGGGGTGTATATCTCAGTAAATAATAACGCGATATGAGATTTTTCATTAACAAACTGTGTGTGAATGCATACACAATATATTTTTTATAATAAAGTAAAAATCGAAAATAAAATGTCACAAGAGGCCTTTCATAAATAAGCAATTGATATATTGAAGAAATTCATTGAAAAATAAAATATTGAGCTGAAATTATATCAGTGAACAAAATCTGAACCAGAAATATTGAAAAAATAGTCCTGAAAAACTTAGTGTGTTCGAATCACACTCCCCAGAAAGAAATCCCCACCGACATCTTGCACACATCACTTACACTTCCTCAGAACAACACTCAGAGCTTTTTAAAAAGTGTTCAAAAAGTGTATATTTATAGTGTGGAATAGAGAAATATACTTTTTGGAAATGTCCTCCAAGGAAAAAAAAAAGTTGTTGAAATAAACTTAAGTTTTGTTTACATGTTAATAGACCTGATGAAATAACCAAATCTTGCCTACAGATATAGAGAGTGGTAAAATGTCTCGTTTACAGACAAATAAAATAAGCTGTTGAACTATTAGTAGCCGATGCAATGAAACGAAAATTCAAGAGCAAAGCTTGGAGGTTGATGACTTGAAAAAATATTCGTTTAAATGTTTGAAACAAGTTCCGTTAAGAACACACACACACACCACGACTACAATCCATGCAAAATGGCGTGAAAAGACATGACTTTTCTTTCTTGAAATGTTACCAAATGTTTAAATGTTTGGTTTCTGAAAACAACACGAAAAATATTTCTAAAAAACTTAATTTCTATTCTGAACTAACTTTCTCCATACTTACTTTTAAAACAGTTCAGTTTCATGCGATGTGTCAGTTAACGATAATCAACACCAAAGATGGAGCAATCTTTTGAACTTATTATCCTCTTTGCTGTTCCTAACTTATCAAGTGTTCTTGAAGATGCAACAATAATAAAAAAGAAAGTTACTTTTTCAGTGTTGTCCTCCTCTGTCATCAGCGATATTTACAGGGTGTTCAATAATTAATTAACCGAACACTTTCTTTTGGAATAACTTTTGAAAAAATCCATGATAAGTCAGCCCTTTTATTTCTTCTTTGACTACGACCAAGTAATTGATTCAGCTTTGGTTTGGCTGCGTTGAAGCGAACAGTGAAGGTTGAAGTGAACAGTGGTGTATTCAACTCAAGAATGCGTTTTTCTTCTGAAAACATGGCATCAAATCATCCATGCCACTGGAGAGATATTCGAGAAGTAGGTGTTCGTGATGAAAACTGGCTTGATGTTGCCCAGAATAGAATCCAATGGCGAACGTTTTTTTTACTGCGGCGATGAATTTGCGAGTTCCATAAGCCATAGAGTTAGTTAGTTAGGGATGATAAACATCGTACGTATATCAGACACAGAATACAGTGTTTCTTAATGTATATACCATACGTGGGGAAGTAGTCAAAATAAAAGTTTTCAACGCTCAACCTCGTTTATAACTGACAGCTACGTAAAATAACGTTCTGCATAACATGTTAACGGCACATACGTATCTATTTCGAAACAACTTTTGAGGTTGTCGAAAGAAGAAAAGATATTTGCTCCACCTATTAAGACACTCAATAAATTCACAAGTTTATGTAACATAAATTAATTATTATATTGATTTCCTAAAAAGGTACAGTTTTTATGTCAATTTAATTTTACAATATTACTAAATTTTATACAAAAACAACACACAAAATAATTTATTTCTGCGTCAATTTGAAGTGTATTTATTATTTTTGGAAGATGTGGCAATGTTTTGTAAACCGAGAAATCATAAATTTCATGTTGAAAGTTGATCGATTTTTGCCACAAATTGACTCATATAATTATTTTTTGTTGTGAGTTGCAATTAAACCCCAAAATGAACTTGTGAACTTCTAAGGACGGGGCTTACAGTTTTTTTTAAATGGACTCCAATCCACTACGTTCAATAACCCCTGATTTGAAGTAGGTACACTGATTTGTAACTGCCAATCGCTTAAACTTCTTTTTGTTTATTTAGACGTCTACATCGCTAACAAAAAACAATTTAATCAGGTTCTATTGATATAGTTTATTATTATTACTATCATCATCTTCTTCTTCTTCAATGAATTTCTACGTTTGCAGGCTAAATGACTTGCTTGTGCGTGATCACTGATCAGTATATTGACTCAGCTATTCCTCTTCATTGCCTACTTGATAGGCAACACACCATACACCGCTCCACTGAGGACAACATATCCACCTGCATAACTTTAGGCAGATTGTTTGTTCTCGTCCTCCACACCCTTTCAGTTCATCTGGGATCGAGGAGATGAGGGAAACGAGGATTTCTAGTTATATAGCGAACAAAATAATTGATCGCAGAAATTAACATAATGTAATGTGTTCAAAATTGGAAGCAAAAATCCACATTCTTCATGTGGGTCTCCATTTGTCTTGTCTTTTCTTTAAAACGTAAATCTCTGTGTTGAAAAAAAAGAAAAAAAAAACGACAAATGCCCTCCCGCAAGTTAAAATTAAGGTTGTGAGATTTCTGATTTTGGACATCGAACAGGCTTATTGTTTGCGAATCGAAGATCCATCGATACGTCAAAGTATGGAAAATTACATATCATGAAAAACCATTGAAATCTAATATCTCATATCTAGGGACCGCTGGAAATTAAATATCAATCATACAAAAAAAATGGGGGTAATATATTTTGGATTTTCTTGATATTGATATTTTGATATTGAAAAATATCGACATATCATTCGATATATTACAAAGTCACACAGTCCTAACTACGATAGTTCGAATATAAAACTTATTACAAAAAAAAAAATCAAATATAGTAAATAATTATACAGACGTGTGGAAACTATTGGGCTAAAACTAAATATTTGATAAACAATTTAACAATTCGTAATTTTATTAAACAACACTGTTTCACTTAACTTCTTAAGACTATCTCAAGTCACGAAAAGAAAACTTATTTCTTCGTCTTGCAACTGGTCTTCTTAGTTCGTTAAGCGCACGAACACTACTCCATACGGTACTTGTGTTCAGTAGATTACTCATTTTTAAAACCTGAAGATGTCTAAGACGATACATCGTTGTTGTTTAATAAAGTTACGTATTATTAAATTGTTTATTTGGTATTTTTATAATGCTCAGAACACCTGACGCTTAATTTCATACTCTTATTTTGGTAAACATGTGTTTTATTTTGCAGGCTTCCATTCTTTTCTGGGATCTGTAACATGAGTTATGCTCTGAAATTGGCTTACCATGTGTGTGTACATATATACAATTGATAGCAATAAACGTGTAATCAGATCATTTACTTGCTACGTGAAGTTAGTCAAGTATTTACTGAAAAATATCGCTTTTCTCAACCGTGAACGTTAGTGAACGACGCAGTTCTATTATTTATATACGTATATAAAAATGGATGTATGTATGATCCAGTACAGTTCTGGAACGCCTGGAGTAATTTCATCCAAACTTGGTACACATATCACTTACAATCTGAAAAAAAAATACTGTGAGGTAAGACACCCCTAGGCGTGGGGGTGGGAAGGGGTGACATGTAAACATGGCCGAAAACGACCAACATTAGTATCGAATCCAGGTCCCAGGGTCGCTGAGATTAATAGTGACACTCCCGTTGCAGTTTAAGTCCAAGTTTAACCCCCATCGCCATGGGGGTGATAAGCTGAGAAAAATAAAATGCCCAAAATGGCCTATATTAGTGTCGAATACATAGTTTTCGGGGTCGCTAAGCTGATTGATAACAGTCCTGTTAACATTTTAAGCCCATAATACTCGGATCGGGCAACCTCGGTGATCAGCTAGTAATATAATAATATTAACATATAATAATGGAATTCATCAATGTAAAAATTGAAATATTCCTTTAAGTAATCTGAAATGACAAGGGCTTTATTGGAGCAAGGTAACTAATAATTTACATTTCTCCCAAGTCGTGGAATGTGGGCACGGCCAAAAGTCTCTAGAGGGAGGGGGTAGACCACACAAAGTACGTCTGGAAGAAACATTGGTTCTAGCCTTTTGTGCCATCCAGTACACAATAGGAATTTCTATCTATAGCTATTCTGGGACTACTTTCTGCAATATTACGTAGGAACACAAGTAGAAGCTTTGATAGTTCTTCCATAAGGAAACAGTATTATAGATCTACACCATTGGGCCAAAAAACTTTTCCAACAGCAGCAGCAGCAGCAGCTATGAGAAACAAAAAGTGTTTTGAAGAGCATTTTCTATCTGGGAAAAGGACAATACAAGAGGAGAGGGCGTTGAATGTAGCAATCAGACCATGCATACAAGCTTCCGATTTTTGGTGCAGGTGGTCCTTTTCCCATGGAATCCTCTTCTGAAATGAAACAATGGCGCTGCTCCTCCTTTCTCCTCCTCTTCATTTTCAAGTTTTCTCCTCTCTCTTTCTCTCTCTCTCTCTCACTTCTGAGCATCAGCCTCCCTTTCTCTCTCTCTCTTTGTCTCTGTCTCTATTTCTTGTATTTTTGACTGCACAAAGATTCATTTTCTATTTACTTCTTTTCCTGATTTTTTGTTCTCTTTTTGCTACTTTCTAACTAGAAACGAGCTCATTTTCTTTTGTCTCCTTTTTCAAAGCTTTTTTGTGTGTGTATTATTTTTGTTGAATCTTCTTCTTCGTCATATTTCTCATCAACGTTGGAAGTCGAGTTCTCAATTTATCCAGCGAACTGTAACGAAATACGAAGATACAAAGAGTCGGTTATACAAGTTATGGAAGTTCAATATCCGTCATCAAATCTAGCTATTTTTTGTGGGGATATTTCTTCTTTTAAGACATTGTCTGCGCTGTCGGTTTTTGGTACTTATATACACTTCGTTGTACGTGAAAATATGGTGTGTGTATTCTATGCACTAGTTAGGGCAAATTGAAGGTATAACGTAGTCTGGTGACCTCACTGTCTCTAATACGTGTAATATAGGATAAAAAGAAAAAGTCTACGTTTTATATCCAAACAAATCTATTTATGGGAAGTTTATGGTTTAGGGAAGACAACATAGATGGAGTTTCCAACATAAGACATTTATTCTCAAGAAATTATTGTTGTGTACTTAGATTAACAGAGAAATCCCCCTCTAAGTTGTGCATTCTTGAAACATTAATTTTGTTCAAACACACTTATTATATACAACTGTGTGGTTTGCTAAACAGACAGGTCTTACGTCATTATTTGTCGAGATATGACGTCATATGTGATGATGCAGCATATGTAATTGACTGTCTGTTACTCTGAAACTATGCATGTTTCTAAATTTTTCAAAAGGAAATTTTCCAAAGAGAAATAAAAGATTTCTTTTTTTTGAAAGGAAATGAAATAAAATGAATTTTTTTCAAAACGAAATAAAAGGAAATTTTTCAAAAGAAAATAAAAGATTTTTTAAAAAATGAAATAAAAGGCTATATTTAAAACGAAATAAAAGGATTTGAAAAAAAGAAATTAAATGAAATTAAATAAAAATGTTTTCTTTTGTTGGTAAGAGTAACTCACCGTTCAATTATTTATGAGCAACATTAAAAAAAAACTATATCTAACGTCAATTAATCCCTTATCAAACCAAGTAATTTCCAGTTGTAATGCTGAATGAATGTTCAAAAAATATTTATTCAACAAGTAAGTTAGTCATAGTGAACACCTGTTATAATACAATTTATCTTACCACGTATTTAGGAAAGTATGTAAAAGTTACCTGAATCTTTGTAACTATTGACAAAAACCACGCACTATTCTACCCTCATGGGATTACGGCGAAGATTGAGGACTTCGTAGAGAGACGGCGTAGGTTCGACCTTTCCGTGTATTGGCCACACAAAACGAAATCTCGTATAGACTTTCTCGGCTCGAGCGTAAAACTGAATGAAAGACAATTCGATTACATGAATAAGAACAGCGGGATATCACGGTGACCTTATTTTGAAACTCAAGCTGAAATACAGCCTTGTTATAATAATAGATTAAGCATGACTAAAAAGAAAAAGCATGGTTGCGCTCTCATATACAGCGACTTTATAAATTCTTGAATTAGCGCGCCCCATTCTTTTCTTTTTAGTCCTTTGTAAACAAAATTATTTTTTACTTTTTAGTATGAATTGTTTAAGAAAAGAATGGGGCTATAAAAAGATTTTTCTCGAGTCATTTTGGTGTTCGGATACTTTTTCTCAAGCTAATGTTTTGTGACCCAAATCCTAAAGTGTTCTGGAATCAGTCAAACACAATATTGCTGCAGGCTAGGATATGTTTTAGGATAAAGAAGTCCATATTATTTTAAAGAAAATATTTTAATATATATATATAGAAATATACGAAAATAACAATGGAATATTGTATTTTCACCCGTCTTACGTCGCTGTGCAAAATGTCATCATTGTATGATGACGGGAAATGAGTTAAATTAACGTTGCAAGATTTGAAGATACCACGAACCATTAAAGAAAAGTCTAAAGAAAAAAAAAGGACACAGTTGCAATGATTGAGAAACGGTTCACAAACCAAAGTACAATTTCTTCTAAGGGGATAAATAGACTAATATATACACAAACATACAACACAATGAAATATTTATGCTGAGGGAGAAACAAGTATTTCTGTTAAACTCAGTTCGGCGTATCGGGAATGACGTGAACTTGTCAATCCGCCATGGAATTCATTGTAATTATCGGGAAAAGGATGACTTTTTCGAATTTTAATAGATACTACTAATCACTGATCTATGTCCAAAACATTTCTGAACTAACTTATTTACTTTAGAGCTTTATCATCACTATTCCACGATCAAAGTCAAATGGGAACTTTCCCTTTAAAATAAAAAATGTTCACGAATTTTGGATAATGCCCCATTGTACGTCGCCAGATCGTTTCTTCAACAGGCCTGAGCCAAAGTTGCCTAAAACCCATAAATAAATTCAAATGGTTCCTTCAATCTAAAATATGAAGCCCCATCTTCCCTCATTTTAACACTATCACACTCAGTTTTTGGTAGACAATACACATTGTCCTCGACTTTAACAAGGAAGAAAAACAACAAAATAGCTCCCCCTTCCTACTTTCAAACTCTGTCTAAAGGCCAAGGAAAATAGTTTTCCCCACATAAAGAAGCTTGAAAACAAATTTGAACGCAAATTCTACGCGTAAAGTACATTTATTACAAAGCAAAAAAAAAAAAAAAAAGGAAAAGTGCTTCCCCCAATTGCGTTGTCTAGCGTCTTCTTTTGTGTTCTGGCATCATCACCCATTCGTAGTCTCTGTTTTTCACTTCTTGTATTTTTCTACTCCCTAACACCCCACACAACCCCCTCCCCCCTATACCGTATTCTCTTCTCGTTTTCCACCCCCCCTAACCCACCCCCCATACAATTTACAAACCCAATATTTCACCGTCGGTCTAATTAAGAAGAGTGTTCTCGACTGCAGCGACATCTAGTTATTTCTAAACGAGACAAAAAAACAACTGACGAATGCTTTCCGTGTTCTTTAATAGCGAAAGTTCCTTCCATTTTGTTCGTATATTAATATCCTACTACAAAAATTGAAAACAAAAAGAAGATAAAGTTGGGGGATGCTTCTTATAAGCGTCGAGGGTTTCAGGGGGGGGGAGGAGAGATGTTAAGCTTCTATGTCACCCTTAGAAACAAAAGAAGAACGAATATACATGTATACAGAAGATCGGAAACAATTGATAGCTCAAAGCACAACTAAAGTGATTTTTTTTTTGTTAGACAAAGGAAAAAAAAAACGTTAGACAATCGAATATATTTAAGCAAGAAAACAAAATGAAAACAACGCAGTCACCGCGACGCCACAACTAACTAATGAATGAGAAGGATCGAATGAACAAAATGAGAACTGTTTTGTAACATGAAACTTTTGACAATGGAGTGGGAAATGAACATGTATACACATTTCCCCCCCCCCATTTTTCTTTTAATTATTTCGTTTAGTTCAGAGAATTTTTTTTAAATCTTTTTTTTTTGGTATGAGGATACGGAACAAACTACCTGTCCATATGAATCCATACAAGCAACCTGCTTTCTATCATGTAATTCCTGTTTTCTAATAAAAGAGTTTTATGTACGTAATATATGAAACACAATGGAATCTTCTTCCTATCTTGCGAAAAAAAAGTAGGCTGAAAAATTAGCGGGGGGGGGGGATGCTATACAAAGGGTGGATTAAAAAAGAATAGGATAAAAAGGCAAAATTTAGCCAATGTAATTACAAAATCGATCCCCCAAACAAATAATTAATTTATTTTAAAGAACTGTCCTTGATTTATCTCGAGATTTCTTTAAAAGAACATCCTTTCTTTCATCTCTTAGTTCACTTCAGGAACACTTCCATGAACAACGCTGTTCCAAGCTCGAGCCTCGAATGGCGCCGTCATGCAAGACCAACAATAGTTTTTCAATCGTCCACAAGGTGGAAGCATAGTGCTGTTCAAAGGGTTGCATTTAGTTCACTCGTCGTGCTCATATATAATGACCTCATTTACTCCTAGATATGAATTCCCCGGACGACCCTATACAGTATATACTTTCGAATACTGGTTCGGTATTGGTGTATTGCACAGCTTCTTACACTTAAAAGATACACTCATCGCCCATTTCTATGAATGTTTGTATACAATGCAAAAAATAAAATATAACGTATTTCTATTTTTTTTTTAATTATGATTTTCCCGCTAATAGATGACGCTGCAATGTCAATTTTGACTTAGAATAAACTTCGATCATTTCTCTTGTCAAAAAATTACTTTTACCTTATCTATAATTTCCACATGTATTAAATTGCAAAGGAAACCGTATGGATTTTTGCTCTTTTAACTTTGTGTTCTGCATAAAATGTAAATTATCCACGTTTCTCTTAGTTATTTTACTGCCATCGTCGCAATACTCATTTGTTTTCTGTATTCATTCAACTTAACATTTCCAACTTGGTGAAAAGCTGTCAAACACGGGGCGAAAACTTTACGTGTGCAAAAGGATCAGCTTTGAGGAGGGGAGAACGAAGATGCTGCGAGAAGATGCAAGTCAACATCTCAGAAACTCCCTGGCTGAAAGTGGATGTGTGTGGCGGGGAGTGGGGGATGTAAGAGGAGCAAGAGAGGAGGATTTATTCAGAATTTTTGTAACAACGTCCACATATAACCCTCAGGCTCTCCTCTTCCATCTTCAAACCCGCCAAGTTTTCTTCTCTCATTCATTAAGACAAGGTGCTGAACTTTTGGTGGGTAGTTAGAACGAAGAGGCAAGGGTTGGCAGATAAGATGCTTCTTCCTCTGAGTTAGCTTTAGTAGTTGTACTGTTCATTCGTTCTTTCATTTGTATCTTCCGTATTCCTCTTTATCCTTTCTGCATTTCTCGCAGTTACCAACCCACCCACACACTCACTTCAGCGCTAGTAAGACTTTTCCCAGCCTTGAGTTAACTTCTGACTGTAAGATTTTCTCTCTCTCTCTCTCTCTAGCTTATCCACTTCTCAAAACTTGTGACTTTCCTGCTATCTATTTTACACGCTCTACATTAATAAAGTAAGTGTTGCCAGAATAAAGATTTTTTTTTATGAAGAAAAGAAATCTTCACCTAGAATTTAAACACAAAAGTAAAGTGATTGAATTTGTACTTCAATAAACTCGTGTTTCGATATATCAAAAGCACTTGTATCAGTATAGTCGCAGTAAATCATATAGAGAGAGAATTTACCTCCATTTTAAAATGTGTACGCATTTCTTTCTAACTTCAAAGAAGTTTCTTCTCTTACCGCTAGATGTCTCTCACCTCAATAACTTATTTTCTTTAAAGATCCTGGTAAACAAATTGTGATTGGTTCAGCCTTTTCTTGTTATCTGAAATATGGCACTACGAACCAATCATAAGATTCAATTTATCAAGGTGCTTGAGAAAATAAGCTACTGGTTTCAGAGTCATCTAGCAGTGATGCACGATACTTCTTAGAAGCAAGTAAGAAATGAGCGAGCAGATACTAATGCAGGCTACTTCTGCGATTTGGAAAACCTTGTCATGCAACCACGATCAAGATCAGAATGAATTAAGGTCATTATTGTCAAAATTACTCGGATAACTAATCATCCGGTATTATCTTATTACTTATCCGGATAATTTCATTACTCGAATAAATTAATCGCATATCCGAATAATTGCACAAACAGATATTCCCAAAATTAGAAGCGAATAACTAGAGAATTAACACAGGTCGCCGTGGTCATGTGGTGTGAAGCATTTAGGTCTGCGTCGTAGAGGTTCTGCGTTATAATCCCGGATGGAGCATGAACGTTTGTGGATTTTAAAAACTTTACAGATTACAGAATCAAGACAGGTCGAAGTCGCCATTTATCACGAAGCTTTTACCCAGGGACGTACTATTGAGGCGTTGGATCCGGGGCAGACTCCTACTGAAATTCAAAATTGTATCCAGAATGAGTTGATACCCAACGAACAATCACTCCAATTAAGAACGAATTAGCCAATATTTTCAACAAGCTAAAAACAGGTTTGAATATAAGTGCATACATAATAATTTAAAAGCATTACAAGTAACTGAGCCCGCGGGTTTGAATTGATTGGGACGAAACACAAGATTTATTGTTGCTATTCCTCGAACGGAATTGTTCTTTGAAAAATTATTTGAAACTCAAAGCACTATATACGGTACTACCTCATGATAAGACGAGACAGTACAGAAACGGATTAACGATTTTACAGGAAAGATGTCTCTTTGTTAAGGAATTCAAATGTGTACACAAATAATACAGATTTAAAATCGAATTACCAAAACACCATTCTGGAGTATTAAACGGTAATTTAACTGCAAAACTTATAAACTAATGAACGCATATTAATAGAATATTTGATCATTTTGAAGATTTTTACAAACGAATTTACAAAAGGTAAGTCTGGAATTGTCATGAAATATTTCTCGTTAGATGAATTATTAATAATTTATTTTCCTTGAATAATCTGGTGCACTATTTTCTTTATTTATATAAATGTATGATTAAACATGGAAATAACAGTGGTTATTAAAATATTGAACTGGATGACAAGCACTACAGTGATCTGATATGCAATAGTACAAGATGGGCTACAGGAATCTAACGATTTTGAGATTAAAATTAACACC
>JAGDQP010048816.1:0-14656 GCA_022664845.1 Lepisma saccharinum
AACGATATACATTGTGTTCTACGTTTTCACCTCAGTTGAGTAATTCCCGTGTAAACTGCATTCGCCCAACATAAACATAACTTAAATAGATGTATTTTGTACTACTTTGAGTGTAATTTGGTAAGCCGACCCCACTTACGACATTACTTGTCGAACTATGACGTCATTTGTGAAAAGGAACTATTTTCTTGTTTTGGTGTAAATAAACACATCTCTAAGTTTTTAGCATTATTTCAGAGACGTATTCCTCTTGTTTTACAATAGTAAGGGTTTCTCAATACTCAATATTGAACCATTGTTTCTGTTAAGTTATTTTTTCTATTATTTAAAGTAGATTTAAGTTTATACCTGGGGCTATATATTTAGGATTGAAAGTAAACAAACTCTGGTCTACATTCTGTATTTTCCTTTGATTTAGTTTAATTCAACATACCAAATATCTCAAACTTGAATCTTCCAAATGTGTGTGGAAAAAATACTAGCTTGGTTTTAATATAAGGTGAGTGAGTCTAATAACGCCACGTAGACCTTTACGCCACTTCCCCAACGGAGAAAAATCGATCCATAAATTTTAACTAAACAGGTCCAGTTAAGAGTTTTCTGCTACTGTCAACAAAACATCTAATACTTCGAACTGTTCAAGAGCCAACTTGTATGGTACATGCAGCGAAACACAAATGGTAAAAAGGGTTCCCCTTAACGCAACTAAATCTAAAGAAACAGATACTGGACAATATAGTACCAAGAACTGAACGATGTTTGGATGAACTCCAACAAAACATGTTTGATGCCAGTTACCGTGTATTATGCAACCTGTTACTAAACATTAACAGTAGCAGGCATCAAAGGCGTAATGAGGAGAACGTAACTGGGCGGTTATAGGTGCAGCAGTCAAATAACCAGTGGAAAGTAAATCCACTGAATTTCTTGGAAACTGGCAGCCAGTGTGTTTGAGAAATGTCGTCGTCCCGAACAGTAAAGTAAACGTCATCATGATACTCTTGAGGTGTCTCACTTCTGTAAAATCACGAATCAATCTTCTTCATAGCTCTATTCTAACACAGGATAAGATCAATTAATAAAATTTCCACGTTTCGAATAATTAAGGTCTACATAAATGTCTTTACTCCAGAAACTGTTTGCGTAACGTAAAAGGACTGGTAAAATGTCCTACGTTCAACAGAAGAAACTGTGAAACAGGGATAGAGTCTTGGACAACATAGTGAACAAGCAAATTTGAAGGTCGTGTGTTCAAATCCCACTCCAAACCTCTCTTTTTCGCTAGTCAATACTGTTTTACTATATGCGTCCAGTAAAAGGCACCATAACGTCTGGTACACTTCTTCTTACTGAACGTATTGTTCCGTTCACTAAATACCTTTAACTAAATATGTTCAGTTGTTATTGCCGTACGTTCGGCAGGTTCATCTGGAACTGAACATTCGACTTCCTGTAACTGAACGTTCAGTGACTTTTCTTCTCTGTGCCGGTGTTTTGGAAACGAGAACAAGTGGCAGGATTTCAGAAGTACGAATATGTAGGCAGATGCCCTTTAGCAGGACTGCCAGAAACAAACTACGCTTGTGATCACAGAAGAGGTGCCATGACGCACACTTCGTTCTGTGGTCTCGGCAAAGAAGGTAGTTGTTAAATTAGGTGAGTAAATTAACCCTTAATTTCACACCTATTGTCAGTCAATCGTTGAAAGTCATACCTATATCAAAAGAGACGAATGTATTGTTCCGCAAGTACAAAAAACTACCGAAAGTTCTGTAATAAAAAGGAAAATAAAGCGGTAATGAGATCGTCTGCGCGTACCCCAAAAACGCCACAGCGAATATCTTAATAACTGAGCACAATGTATATCTTTATAAATTACCCATTTTTTTCTTTTTTTTTTCTTTTTTGTTAAATCAAAAACTGTTTCTGAATTTCTCTCATAATGCGAGTTATTATTTTGATAACAAATCCACTAACTGTATGAATTTCACACTGAATGTGCGGTATATACAGGTCTATTTGTAGTTAGCAAAGTACCTATTCTTGTCTTCGTCACTTTAGTTTACAAGTGAAACATTTCCTATTGTGTAGATTAATGCAAAATATGTCGACAAGTTTCCATTCAACGAACAGGGTAGCGCTTTTAGGAACCCATGTTCCTAATAACGCCACCATGTAACGATTTTATTTCGCAATTTTTTCCTGTCCTCATTTTACACCAATCTTTGTATATCTCCGCTGGCATGTAGGGGACATAAGCACGTTTCCACACAAACAGTTTTATACTTCTCACTACCATGGTTTACTAGCTACAACAGATATGCTCTTAAGGTGGCGTTATTTGGCCCATCTACCTTATATCTTTATTTAATCTGCATGCATCAAATCTGAAATGGACAGTATTTTATTATTTAATACAAGAACTTTTTTTTTTTTTTACTTCCAACGACTTATTCTTGGAATGTTATCAAGGATGTTTGATGTATTGTTTAACGATGCAGAAACACACTTTCTTTTATTTAATTTGCGTGTTAAATGTTTTATTTACTTTTAAAACAGCACTTATATTTATCACTAGAACTGGAATGAATTCCTAGAATGTAACAATGGCTCTTGTGCCCCCTCGTAAATTTCACTTAATCATTGTTTTAAATTTAGTTCAGTAATTGTAATTGAAGAATATTACACGGTAAATGTACAATATGTTAGTTACGTAAAATAAACTAGATGTCCCATTGACTCTGTGAATTTTATTTTGCTTCCTCAATTATAGGGAATTTATTTCAACGATGTATTAATAACTTGGTTAAATATTATTAAGAGTCTCTATTTTAAGAGTTAGTTTTTTATATTCCCTGTGTAATAGCTCCATAATGCTTTTAAAATGCTGCTAAGTACCGGATAAAGGCATTCAGTATTGTTTAATTGCCTGGTGAATGGGAGTTCAAATAACTAAATTATATATTATGCAATAAAATTTACGAATTGTTTGCGTATTATTATGTGACAATGTTATGCCACACGTTTAAAGGAACAGTTGAAAAACAATATATAAATATGCGCACGTATTAGTACCATTTAATGAAATAACAAATGACTAACTATATTAAAGATTGTTCATTGTATGTCAATAAAAATATTTGAATTATGTTGTTAATATATAGACAAATACACATAAAACAGCTTGCTAGAAGAAATTATTACGATTTTTGGAATATAAGTGTGCTCTTAAAACAAGATGAGTTTGGTATATGTGTGATTTTGTTACATCAGTTTCGTGCACGACTTCAACGAAAAATGGAATCAGCTGGTCTTGTGAGAACACTGTTGATCTCTTTGATGTGGGTAAGTAAATTTTCATTTCAACTGTCCAGGTACAAGGTATGTCAAGATTTATTTGTGTACAAGGGTCGTTCGACGTGCTCTGAAAGGAACCACCACAGTAAACACAAACTAATTTTACTTTACAATATACTCCTTTGCACTTTTCTAAATGGTTTCCAAGTGCTTATATGCCAACAGGAAAAACAATTCTTGTATTGTTGCTTCAATTATTTCGCAATCACTGACAAAATAATTTCTACGTTGGTATTTTTTCATGTTTGGGACAAATGATAATTCCAATGAGTAAGACCTGGAAATCAAGGTATGTGGAATACTTCCAAATCTGTGTGATGAATTGCAACCCTCTCAATTTGGAAAGCGTGAAAATTATTGCAATCAGAAAGTGCTCCAACGGTCAATTTTGTACGTTATTTTTCTTTCATAGTATTTCGTAATGTTTCATGCAAGTCTATAAAATGAAGACCAGTGATTGTGTTTCTTTGTTGGAGATAATCATTGAAAAATATCCCTTCGGTATTCCAAAATGCATATGCATTCTTTGCCTTCTTATGAGTAGGTATGAATTACTGTTTTCGGTGTTAAAGAGTGAGGGTGTCTTCACTATATGCTTTGTATTTTCAACTCCGGATCTAAGTAGTGTAGCTATGTTCATCTATAGTCACCAGTCAATAGGAAATATTTTAGTTTTCAGCCCTTGTTACTCATAACTCTTCTTTCTGGCTATTCACGAATCGTTTGATCTTTTGGCCAAGTGCCAGATTCATCCGTATGATCCAAGATACGAAGTGTTTTTCTCTTATATAAATGATTAGATGTAATTGGAGGCACAGCCAGTTGAGTTACCTCTGCTATATTCGAATTTTCTAACGATATATAATTGCTCTTATGGTGCACCAATTACTGTCTGACAAGATGTTATTACTTTTTTTTTTTACAAGAAACCTTATGTGAGGCAAATATTGAAATTGATATAGAGAAATCGACAGCCGCCGTGACCAGGATTTGAACCCGCATATCTTAGTTTCCGGTCGGGTATGCTATCCATTACACCTACTGGTTATGAAGACAAGCCACTTCATGTACTTGGAGGTTTTTTGTTTTCAACTCAGGAATGAATTTGTTCTGCAAACGTGCAGTTTGGAAGAATAACACTCATTCTTTCGATCTGTGCGATGGCAGAACAAATTCCTCAGTAAAAAATTATCCAACCACATGGAGTGATTTGACTTCATAACTAGCTACATGGAAGAGTGTGACGATATATACACAGATAATTGACTGTGACGTAGTGGTTAAATGGATATCACAACCGTCGAAACTAAATCCGCAGGAGAGCATTTTTCTGTTGTTCGTTGTGATCTGTAATTTACGTCCCAATTAAACAAACAGTTTCCAAGGACAGAACATATGACTAAAGTAGGATCAAACCACGTTTAGGATTTTAAACCAAAGAGAATGGGATAGCATTATAATATTATTGACAATACTATCAATATAATAAAATTTTGATAAAAAACAGTTTCAAATGATATTTTTGTTTACATTTGCTGAAGCTGATGTTAAGTTAGAATCATAGAAAAATGTTATACTTTCATAACGAGATGCTGACATGTTTGTATCTAGCTGGTGCCTTGGCAAGAAACATCTTCAAATGGTTTGTTAGCATATGTTAATTTAATTTGTATGTACACTGCTTCATCCAATTGGTGATTGTGAATTCTATCGGATACCGTAATTACGGAGAAGTGCTTGTATCTACATTCTTCAAAATTATTGAAGTAGTTTTGCATTGGCAAACAAGATATTTCATCGAATTACTGGTCTAAATGTATTTAACAAAGTAATTAAAACTGGTTTCAATGTTAGAGGAGCTCTCATTGCACAAATAATTGTATAAGCCTATGTTTTACTTAACTTTGCTGCAAAATTATTAAGACTTTTGGGTGCAGTTCCGAATGTGGTGATGCCTTTGCAAAATTTACAGGAGAAATTAGATACTTATGTGACTTAAAAATACAAGATAACGTTAAAGGAAGTCAAATCGAGACGTAAGTGTGTTTGTTAGCGATAATTATTGCTGTGAAGTGGGAACTAATTATATTATTGCGGTTTAGGGCAAAGGGTGCGTGAAAACAATGTGCATTGCGTATAATTAAAAATAAATACCGAACCTGACTTTACCTAATCCCTCTTCGCTCGCTCGAGATACTGTCCGTGCTTTTGTAGCAAAACACGTGTCATTCATAATACGAATAGTCACAATTAGTATTCCTCCGCATGGCGCCATCTTGATCAAATTGAACGAAATAATACAATATGGAATTTCTTAACATCTTTTGTATTGTTGGTTGTCGCTAGATGTGTTTGTAACCAGAAATAAAATTTAAAAAGTAAAAGAATTAAAAACACTTTCGAATAAAGGACTAAAAAGCCGATGTTCGAAGCATCACCAACTACGGAACCGCAGTCAGACTTTTAATTTAAAATATGCACACAATTAACATAATAGGTAAATTTGTATCTACGTAAGGCATTTTTGAAGTTCATTTTAAATGTATCTTACAGGATAGAACTAGTCGTTTCAATTACACTTGTAGGGTATTAGGAAAATATGTTATGCGATATCCAACAAAATAAAATAATAAATATTACTAAAAAATCTTCTGAATATGAGAACTACACTAACGAAAAACAATGCTTGTAAGTAAAATATTATTTTTGGGATGTCAAAAATTTAGTGTTATTTTCTATAATTTTAGTTCAATTTATTTGATACAATATTTAATATAAAAACTAATTAATCTTTACTCTTTCAGGGCTTTATTTTAGCTTCTCCACAAGGTAAGAATTACAGAAGAATGTTAACAAAATTAAAAGACAAAATCTGATATATTTAACACTTTCAAATGCAACAATAATTATAGTAACAACTTTAACCGTTATATTTGTAAGAAACAGTTACAAATTTTCTTCTTCTTAGTACAGAGTCTCTATAAATATAAGTTAATAATAATTAACGTACGATGACTAATGTAAATTCTAAATTCTTAGGTGTTTAAGGCCATTAAAATTATAAAACTAAGAAAACATTATTCTTTTCAAAGCACTGTGTTTGTTAAAAATAGGATTAGTAATATTCATTTGTACTTACCGTCACCTATGTTCAAATTTTAGCAATAGTTATTTTACAAATATGTTGTATATCTCTTTTACAAATAGGTGGTGCGGTCTAAGATTACTTGTCACAAAACCACATAAAAAGTGAAACAATATTTATTTTATAGCTGGTAAAAGAAAGTAGTGACTCAAGTCTAAGATGAGATAAAAGTACATCCACTTCTTCAAGTTTAAGTACAGTTTAATGGAAAGTGTTTTGTTCTTCCAGGTAAGGCTCAATTTCCCTCTATGAAAGAGCTACTTCCAGGACACAACGTGTTACCTACATCTGATCCATTATATGGTGCTTTAGGTAAGCCTGCAGTCCCAAAAGTTCCAGTACCGCACCTAACACATCCAAAACTTTGCATCTGCAATGAAACCTCTCTTCCTCTTCTGCATGATACAGGATATCCTCCTGTAAAGAAGTCATCATCTCGCAATGCCATTAGTAACTTGCGTCCGTCTAGTGTTTATAACACCATAACTCCACAACCAGGTTCATCAAATAAATCTCCAGCTGTGCTACGAAAATACGGTAGTTCGCTCCTGCCATAACAGTGGCACTGACATCTTATGAAGACGATATTGAATGATATTGGCGATGATAAATTAACTATCAATGTAAAAATACCTTATGACTATAATTTATAAGAATGTACTAAGAAAGAACATTAAAAAAATTCTTACCTTTGGTTATGGAATGTAGTTTTATTATTCTTACTGTTATATGCTACTCAATCATTTATTGGACAATAGATTCAACGAAATGTTTGCTTTTTGTTTTCGTTTAAAACATCAATTTATATTTTTAATTCACTTTAACGACAATACATAAGAGAACACAACATATCTATCCCTACCATAATATTACCAGCCCGAACATTCCTTTGAAAACTGGACAATTACCCAGTCCTCTGTGAGCTTTACGACAACACCTCTGATATTGTTTAACAGTGATTTGACTACGAAATATGACCTTATACTCAAATAAGTTTCAACACTTCTCTTGCTAAGCTATCTGGAATTTAATCCAAAGTGTTTACGGAGGAGTACAACATGATCATAAGGAAACCGTCAATGACATCGTATCGAAACCTATACAGCGACATTTTTTATTCTAATTGCCCAAGCCTAATGTATTTTTACAACTTTGTATTGGATATAATTGGGCATTCCTCCTTTATGGAAAGATTCCGGACACCAAACATGTATAGTTTTAAACGACTGTTTCATTCATAACTTTTTTTGGTATCTAAAGAGAAAGCATTGGTATTACTTAAACGGATTTTTTTTTAAATAAAAGAAAAAAACGTCAAAGCGGTATATTTCTTAGAAACGGGAAGAAACGGCTTAATTTTCTTTGTCAGGAGAAAATTTTGTGTTCTCAATGCTTAAATGCAAAATAAGTCATTAAAATTGGTTATTGACATTGTAAATCACAATATCTAGAAACAACATCCTTGTTTTAATTGTCTCTTCGTTTTCCATATCTTTGTTTGAGGAGGATTCCACGAAGACACAATTACGGACATAGTGGAACGGTCAGGTGTTACTAATAACCTACATCCGTAGAAATTCACATTTCAGGGAAACCGATATCATTTTTTGTAGTGTGTGACTGATCTACTGTAGGAAGATTAAAAGAATATTAAAATAGTGCAAACCGAAAGAAAAAAAAATAACAATGATGAAGAAGGGCATAAATATAAGTTAAAGTCAAAACCTTTCTCGAAATACTTGTTAAGATTACGCCTTAAAAAATAGTATTTCCAATTTTATATTATTTTCTTGAAAATTCGTTATTAGTGGTCGTCATGAATTTCTTATATTGGTATATTTCATGTGTTATCTTGGCATCGGTAAGTAGCTTCCAGACTTTTACGATAATGTTAAGTTAATGACAACAATTTAGTTTTCATAATTGTTCTGCTTAAAATCTGAAACAGATTGGAAGATATACGTAAAATTGAATTTTACTTGCTTTTGCTCACAATAATGTCTAGTCAAGAATTCTAATTGTCATATGCACATTTTTATGTAACATTCTTGCGTTTTAATTGCATCTGATATGAGTCCTGAAACATTGTAGATATAAAATCTGAAGCCAAGGGATACAAAAGGCACTACCGAATTAAAAATAGTTCGAGGAAATCTTTTATATATGACCAGAAATATATCTGACACGAAATTGTCATATTTTGTACATGAATGCATTAAGGTTCAAGGTTTTTTTGTACCACATATGACAGTTGTGTGTCACATGTGTTTCGTGTTACGTATAAAAGATTACCTTCAGTTTTATTCTTCATCAATATCACTTGTATCTCTTTTCTTCTGGACTCCTCACATACTTTTTGTATTTATTCTTTATTAGTATTTCGCATAAAACAAGGGACCTGGAGGCTTATTATGGACTGCATGTCTCTAGGTTCAAATACTGCTCATGTATCACCATAACAGGCTAGGCTCAAATATCGCCCTAACATGTATTGCATAAGCTTTCCTTCAATGAAGTCATTATAATGTTGTTGGGTTTGTGCCTTTATAAGAGAATCATTCTAACACATTGAGAGAAAGATCGATTATTGACTCTAAGGTTGTTTGATTATTGGTAGACGATTATGGATTACTTAGTGGTTGTTTATTTGACCTAATTCTAAGCCGTGTGAGAATATCACAGGGTTTCAAAGTTCCAATGCATTTCTTTTTACTGTATGAAGAAGTAGATTTATTTATTTATTGAATACACAACAGTTCAGGTGTTCATGATACAAATGACGTATTCTCCAATATATGCTATGTATATTTGGAGTTTTATGGTGACATATTCTGTAAAAAACAATTGATTACTTTATATAACAATGAAATGCACTCGTATTTACATTAATATGTCTAAGTCGGCACACGCTTTAATAATACAATTATATGAGTACATTCTCCTAATAGGCGATAATACATTGGTCTTTTGGGGTGGGAGGTGGAAGACTGCATTACGAGGTCGAGTAAAACTTTGTGGGACGTGCAACCTTATTTCGGGTAATAATTCTTTTAATTGAATTTTACTATATACTAGTTTGTGAAGAAATGATAATAGAAAAATAACTCATTTATTTTCCAGAGATTGGAATGAGTACTTGTTTACTAGGTCCAAATACTTTTCAAACTTAGGATATATTCCTATTTATTTAATGTTAAAAAGCCAACAAATTTAGATTACATAATTTCAATTTTCCGAGTGTTCTTCTTTGTATTGGGATGCATACTACTGCAGCATATTTTAACTTCTACCTTAAATACGCTGCATATAAAGCTTTTAAAACACAAATATTTGAAAAATCGCTGCCTTGTCTCATTACAATCACGAGGTTCCTAATAGATTCACTAATAATATCTGTATCAAATGAGAGGTTGAACTTTCAGGTCACTTCAAGATCGGAAATAGACCCTACTCGAAGCAGTGTTGATTCATTAATATTGTATTGAAATTTCAAATATTTCTTTTTTTCTCGTATAAGTCATTACACTACACTTTGAAATGTTTAATAACAACATGTTTGTTTTGCACCATTTGGAGACTACATGGTTGTCGTGTAGGAAGGAGAAAGCGTCTAATCCAGAGGAAATGCTATAATAGATTTTTAAATCATCTCCGAACAATAGCTTGTTGGAGGATGTTATTACACCGGCCAAGCCATTTACAAATAAAAAAACAAAAAAGATGTCCGAGATTCGATCCCTGCGGCACACCGGAATTTACAACTAATTCATCAGTTATCATATTTTTGTAACCCACATGGGGTTTTCGGTAGTACAAATAAGACAATACGAACTCACGAAGGTTCGATAAAACGTTGAGAGATACAAGTTTGCTGAGACGGATGTAGTGATTAATAACATCGAAAGTCTTAGAAAAATCTGTGTAAATTACGTCTACTTGACCTTTATTATTTAATTGTGTAGCCAAATATGTGTGAATTCAACAAGGTTACTTACAGTCGATTTATTTGGTAAGAAGCATGTTGCAAAGGAGAAATTACTGAGCGAACATGTGAATATGTTTGTTCTTTTATGATAATTCCGAACACTTTGGCTGAGGTACATATTATAGTTATTAGACGAATATTTTTAATATCGTTACTCCTACCGCCTGATTTGGGAATGGGACATATATCAGTAAGTTTCCATTTAGTAAGCTGTTGAGAAGAAGGATTTACTTTTTATTTCTTAAGATATATACTTACAACTCCATAAGAATCGACGATGATATTAGTGCAAGGATTGAAAACTTAGGAAAAGTTAATCTAACTAGTGTACACCACTCTTCGTTAGACTTAAACGAATTGTTAAATTCTCACCTACGGTTGGAGAAATGCAGGAAAAATATTCAACAGTCTTCAATCTTAGGGAAAGCGTATTCAAAGTGACCTTTCTTCATCACATTGTCTACAGTATTTCCAAAGCTATGAAAAACCTAGGTCTAATACATAGGTTCACGAATATCACTAACATGCTTACACTTAGAACGTATTTCATAAGCTCTTTTGTGTATTATTATACCTCTCCGATCTGGTCCATGGAAAGTGACAGTAATCTCTTAAGCTTGGATAAAACCATTTCATTCCTTAATGCGTATAGTCAATAATAGATGTCACTCCTTATTTCACGTATCCAAAACTAATATCCTTTCTAAATCTTCATTTAAATCACCCCTCTACTCGGCGTAAACTTTCCAATCTCTGATTTCTTTATAACAAGTCATAATGAATGGTAATGTTCGCACACATTAGCTTCTACCATTGTTTAAATTACATGTTCCGAATACTTTTACATCAGAACTCCAATGTTATCTTTAGAAAAAAAAAATCATTCCTAATCAGCCTTCTCGCACTTCCTTACTGACCAACTCTCCTGGCTTTTACTGTAACAAAACCACGTTTATGAAACTTTGTGAAAGGCACTTAATATCACGTTTATTGTATTTTCTTGTATCAATTGTATTTGTCCCTATTCAGTTATTACTTTTCAGTTCTTGTTATTTTTTCTATGTTATTTCCTAGTATAAAACTGCTGCCATATGGTGTACCTATGATATGTATTTTAAATAAATAAATAAATAGAGTAGAATACAATATTTAAGATACTGGGAAAGTGACGGAAAATTAATCTAAATAAAAAAAAGACTGAACTATATTCGTAACCTAATTTTAAAGATAAGCACAAAGATTATAAAAGAATATTGCAAATAAATTAGAGTAAGTTTCGTATCTATCTAGTAACTAATACTTTCAGAAACAAACTATCTGCTCTTGAATAGTTCTTGGCACAATCGAATACTAAATGACAATTAATTTGAACAAAATTACATAAAAATAGTCATGATTAAGTCCGATATTTTACTTCTAAATTTATAAATTTCCTCACCCATCTAGGGTCTTCTCACTAAATAGTCGAATAACAATTATAAGGGAAGAAATTCGTGGGTAAATATTCACTATAGTTAAATGAATTTATGAAATATTTATGAATTAACAGTCATTATCGATGTTCGTAACCCTGATATATGCTGTAGGTAACAATTAATGGACTTAATCAATCAAGGCAAAATTGGTTAATTACAAAATCCTTGATCGGCATTTAAAGTTAGATATATAAGCAACAAACGCATGCGGTTACTTTTATACAGTGATTCTGCCAGATTCTCCCAAATGGGGTATCACCCTGAAAATTCTGAAGTCTTTCTAACGTAACTTTTCACGGTCAAAATTCGATAAAAAAAAGAACCTTTGCAAAACTTCACTTACACTCTGCCAATATTGATTTCACAACCCTCAAACTGGAAATCCTGGCAGAATCTCTGCTCTTACAGAATACGATTACCATTATTTACTCTTCCCTGTTCAACTTAACCAGTTCATGTAAGTAAATTTGTATCGTTAAGCAAGGGTTGATCTACTCGATTTGTGTTGGTTAAAGTTAATGAGTTGTTCTAAATTTATGAAAATACTTACGTTTGGATGTCGAATTAAAACTGGCGTCTTAGGAAAAGTCAGCAACTAAATGATTCTGATGTTATAGAAACAGCTATCAATGTTATAGTTAAAATAATGCTTTCAACGTTGTTTAAATTATCTCTTAAATTAAAATAAACACATTACTCCTTGTGAAAGAATAGTCCAGCAATATGGATGGTTGAATCAACCTATTATACTAAAAAGAACAGGAGTTAAGTCAACAAATCTTTAACACAGAACCATGGTTCCCGAATGAGTATCGCATTTGAATACTACGTACACAGAGACAATTCAGAGTTACTAGCTAATATAAATTCGTTGTTACATTTTATCACATAACCGGTGTTGAGCAGTATCAAATGCGGCGGGATGTTGTGTGTACAATCCTAATCTAACAAATTTCCTGTATTGATTACAATGTAAAACAGAAATAAATAAAATCTTTCATAATATTTCAAACCATCAGGTTTTAGTTTTCTGATTCACTGGCGTCTTAATCTAGTATGTGTGTGAATCCCCTTTAATATAAAACCTCTGCTATTGAGGTGTCTGGTAACGTTGAATTACTTGAAACCACTTCGAAACTTTAAAAAAAATTTCTCCTCTCGAAGCTTCTTTGTTACTTACATTAGAACGTAAATGGATTCAAGTAACATTTAAAAGAATGATATTCATTTTTTAAAGCTCTAGGATACATTATTTTGAATGGGCAATTTTAGTAACAGTTTACTTCAGATGCAATTATCTTCAGTTTCCTACATTATACGTCATTAAAATTTTTCCCCTTTAACACATACTTATCGAAACACGTGGAACTTCTAAACCTTTTATCGACTCGATGTTTTAGAATTTATTCCATCTAATTAACCCGAGAATAGCAGAAAGTATCCGGCGCAGTTTGAGAATGGCCGCCTAACTCTATGCAGGCAAGTCAGTCTGTGATTTGGTCATTCTCTTCGGCTCTCACGAAGCGTAGATATGAAGTCGCTCTACAAGCCTTAATAATGTAGGGCTATACGATCAAATGTGTACGTTTATGTACTTGCTTCATACTTTCTCTAATGCTTCTTTCTTTTACGATATTTATTTATATTAATTAGTAAACCTTTCTTCTATGCATAGGAGATGTTTGACAATTTCGCTTTAAACAACGAAAACGGGTGTCAATATAATTAACACAAAACTGAAAATAACAACTCGAGAATAATCCGGTCATATTGAGCGGAATATTTTATCTTACAAAAGCACAAATAGGAACCATTTTCTCAGACCCAAATTTCTTAGAAGAAAAGATTAGATATTTCCGATCGAAAACAAGATAACATCGATGGTAGTTCTATTCGATTTAGATGAATTTCCTACATTCTTATAAATGAAAAGAGTAAAAATAAACTTAACCTCGGTGGGATTTGACCGAGCCGCCGTATCTCAGTGGCAGAACGTTGGCGTAGCATTTGGGAGGTCTTGGGTTCGATCCCAGTGGCCGACCATCCTGAGGTTTTTCCATGTTTTTTTCCCCAGTCACGCCTGAGAAATGCGCGGGATGGCACCTTCAACATAGATCCTGGCCGACCCCTTTCCGAATTCCTTCCCCTCCTCTATCCAGGCCTGAGCCTCACATGCCTAAAAGTCATAAATGAAATTCAAAATTCGGTGGGATTAGAACCTGCCATCTTCCGACCAGCGATTCAATGTCTATGCTAACCAGGCAATGTAAAGGAACTTCTTCGAAATGGTATCTTTAATCTCATCGGTGGTTGAGAACAACGTTCCAACACTCCTAAGCCATTCTGGTATGTTTTTATCGCTGAGGAAAGTTACTAGGTCTCCTGTGGTCCGTTTTAACTAAACGCGATCAAATTCTCAGTAAGGCTTCGTCTTTCCATAACCTTCGTGGTAATAAATAGCACAGAAAATAAATTTAAGTAGTATCCATGATGAATTGAAAACCACACTAAAAAGATGAGAAATCGTTCTTTCAAATTTGAAATATAAATAAGATCTCTAAAGCTTCGGAATCTCATCTAAAAGTATCACATTTTTTTTATCCGAAGTGAGGGCGTTTTGTTGAAAACCACGCTTTTCGATTAAAGTACAATGTAATCTCTTTGCCATTGAAAAATGAGTGAAATTTTTAGCTC
>JAGDQP010048818.1:0-14655 GCA_022664845.1 Lepisma saccharinum
TGTTGTTTATACAACTGTAAACAATATTAAATTTTATGGCCTGCTTTGTTTATATTATCCTTCTTATTTGGCTTCTACTACACCTATTTAATCACTCTTGCTTTTTTCTTTTATTTGACTTCTGTGATAATATTTTTCTCTTTAAAGTTGGAGAGGAAAAAGCAGGGTAGACGGAAGACTACATTTGTTACTATGTTTTGATTATTTATATTGTCTTCAGCAGATTATAGAGATCCCTCTTGCTCCACTTATTAAATCTCGAACTTAGGAATAATACTTGAGAAGGCAACCGTGTTCGAGTTCGAGTTTGAGTCGTCTTGATCAAGGCTGTCAACTATCTGATTGATAACTTCCTCCATTTCTTATCGAATTTATTCCTGTCCAAGTCTATAAATCAATCTAAATTCATTGAAAGAATAGGATATTCATACTGATGAATAATATTATATTAATCACAGGGTAATTATTTAATTCAATTCTCAAGTAGGGGGGACAATGATCATATAAGTTTGTGTCAGCTAGAATATACACTGTATGACAATAAAAGTTGGTACCATATTGAACATTGCTTGTGTAAAATATTATTATCGTTGGTCATTGCATAGAATATACACTGTATGGATACAAAATTGGTATCATGTTGTGCATTGCATAGAATATACACAATATGGACAAAAGAGTTGGTACCACATCAGTCAATGCATAAAATATACACAGTATGGACAAAAAGGTTCATACCGCATTAAACATCGATTATTAGCATAAATCATCATTATTTTTATCATTTAAGGCACGCAGTCAGTAGAAATATCGATCTCATAAAAATCTGATGCAACATAGGCACCTATCACATACATGAAAGCCACCCTAAGAAAATCTTCGCAATCGCACGCATGAAAAGCAGTCTTAAGAAACGTTCTAGGATTATGTAATAAAATTGGTCCGCTTTTTGGGGTTTAATTTATAAAATCAGTCGAAATTGTCGTATTGTTGTATTCGGGCATGTAGTTATTGTAATCTAGGAGGGGGGACACAAATGGAGGGGGAAAAGAACCCGCCCACCTATCCTACTATTCACTCGCATAACACTTCAAAGTACACTTCAAGAATTTGCAAAGTGTCCTAAATGTAGGGTCCTTTATAGAAGATTCATTCACTTGTTCCCTTCGGGTGTTCAGTAAATGGAAGCAAAGGAAGGATACATTTTGGAAACTTTTCCATTTCGTCCATATTTACAATCGCGCCTAAACGCTAGTCCCGCTGCACAGTTGTTTGCGTTTCTAATTACTTGTGATTTTCAAAGATGTCGCTATACGCTATAGGCCTATTCGCAAAGTGTACAGCGTTCAAAATATTTCCTTTGTAGTGTCCTTCCCGAAGGTTCCTTCACTTAATATCTCCTTCTATTTTTTAACAACAGGAAGGAAAGGAAACGTTTAGGAATGGCCCTAAATCAGTTCGCATGTGCTGTGGAGTGTGGGCATCCTACTAACGAATTAGACAAGAAACTAGAACTTCTAGCCAAGTTCAGAAAATGGTCTTTCTTACCTAGATTGACAAAATTACACAAATACATGCTGTGACTATTGGAACGCCTAAATATGAAACATGACGAAAATGGGAGGTTTTTGAAAATTTGCTATTTTTTTTATTTACATTATTTTTAATTTCGTATTTTAAGATGTTTGGGTTCAGAATTGAACTCAGCGCCCTTCGTAGCTCACACTTCAGGAAAATCGGACGATTTTGAAAAATTGTATTTTAGTACTGTCCTCATCTTGACTTTGCAATACCAGATATTTGACTTGGGAATAGATTCTTCTATTCCCACTGATATAAAATTTTACGAATATAGAACTATTTTTAAAAACTAAGCATGTTTCAGCTTACACCAAGGGTGCCGATCCCGGGGGGGTTTGGGGGCCAGGTCCCCCTATTGTGGGGGGCGGGCAAATCATAAGGCGAAGTCGGTTCTCCTAATTCTACAGTACATGGTCATTCGTTTTTCCCCTCTACTAAGCTTATCTCCCTTTGGCAAATCTATTTCATTGATAAATCCCTCCCTGAAATTCGGGTGCCACAGTACTTATATAAATTACATCATGTGTAATACCCCTCCCCTGGCTCAAGGAGTTAATTCGTGCATTGCTTCTTTTGTATCTGGAGTTTCGTGCATAAAATCGATAAAGACCATTTAGTAAAAGAAAAATGAAAGAGAAAGAAAAAAGAATGAAAGAAAAAGATTTAAAACATCATTTTCTGTTAATTAAAGATTACTGGTCATGATTTTGTCACATACAAACATAATTTAAGAAAAATAAATTTATAACAAGAAAAATAAGCGACAAGAAGAACTCCCACAAAAGTAGTACTAGACTTGCACTTCAAACTGCTGTTTGGATGAATTTATTGTTTACCGTTAATACCGTAATTTTCAGTTTCTAACACAACATATAGATGGGAAAACTATATACAGTGGGTAAAAAAAGTAATTGGACAAGTTCAACAAAGAGGAAGAACGGACTGTTTATCACACGCAAAACATGGTCCATTTTGAAATCTCTTGCCCTTTTAAGATAATTTGGATGCCCTAGGTAGAATACTATAGAAATAACTACCACTCGATATGTGGTGTTCCTGTAAAAAAAAATCTATCAGCTGGGTTAAAGCTCGGATAGGCAACTCCTGATTATGAAGTTGGCTACACTTTTTGAGTGGTTAATCAGAACGTACTAGGATATCGTGAGAGTTGAACGTGCACGATAAGTTCGTATAGTAAATTATTTGTGGTAACAGTTTAAGCTAAAGTTTCATCCCTGTGTTGGGATTGAGATGCGTATTCATCCGTGAAGATTATTGTGAGTGCTGTGAAGAAATTACTAATTCAAGTGCATTTACCAAAGCGGAATCTGTGGTCCTTGTTCCTGCACTGGACACTGTGGATAATTCCTGCCAACAGCCTGGATACCGGAGGTGGAGATTCCAGATATGCTTTCTTTGGTGAGGAATAATATTTTAATAGTTGCCAAATGTGCAAATGAGGCATAACAACGGCAGTTTCAGTAAGTACCACATTTGATATATTGATTTCTCAAAGACTCTTGTGGATGGAAATATAGTATTTATAAACTGTGTGCACTGCATCGAAAAATTACTATTTATCCTAATTAGTAATCTGAAAGAAACTATTTTACGTTATAAGTAACTGTTTACATCTCAAAAGAACGTTTTCTTTTCACCAGTTTTTGTTTTCTAATCGTCTGTTTAATAAGCGTGCAACAGCTGACAACAACAATTACGCAACAGAGAGCAATTGTTGCGAAGCGGTCAGTCATACTTTTTCTTGATTTTTTCTGAAAGAAAAAAATGTGGATAAACATTCTTGTATAGCCGTATTACGTCAACAGGTGGAGACAATAGCAAGTGATGTACAGTGTTGCTAATTAAATGCGGAATGTAATAAAAGTGTAAATGATGCTGTTTGGTGCGTTATAACACAATAACTTTGGAAATTTTCAAACGCAATATATTAAAACGTTGACATATATAATTAAAGGAAATATATTCTTTACAAAGGAAATCTAAACTTTGTACTGCCGTACTTACCGTAACTGGCTGAGAGACTTTATGATTTTCTCTAAGCATCGTGAAGGAAACGATTACGTTTTTGTCTGCAGTCCTATCTACATGTAATATAGATCGTTATTTTTAAAATCTCCTATAAGTATTTGCGGAGAACTGAAATATAAACTTAGCGTTTTCATGATAATTATATCAGTGTTTATTTTCGTGAATATCGTTGGGATAGTATTGAAGTTACATTCGCGCCGTATTGTAGTATTCAGTTTGGATGGACAGGAACGATTCCGACATCAAGAGGAAACGTGGCTTAGTTCAGCGCCGTAAGAAGAAATGTCTACCCTTTGATCAGAAGAATGTATTGGATGCTTTCTCTTGTAGAGGATGAAGGATTATTACTTACCGGAAGTTTGGACGGGGATCCCGAATTTGTAAAATAAAAAACTTTATGTACGAAGCTGACTTAACTCATAAGAAGATTTTGGTGTCATCTCTGTCGGTGAACTGAAAGATAAGACTACAAATTTGATTATTTTTGTTATGAACATTATTTTTTTCCCTTTTACCAGAACCATTTCCTTCCATAGGTGTTTTTAAGGTGGAATTTTCTATCTAATTATCGTAATTTTGCGGTTTAAGGATCGGATAGGATTCTTTTGATTAATAGTAATCCAAGTCGTATTCTAGTGTAATTTTCTTTATTTTAGGATTGTTGAATTTTGATATTCGTCTTATTTTCTCTCGTGGGGATTTTTGAATATATGTATTTCACAAGAATATTTTCCGATCCGTGCGCACGAGATCGTGTCGTCTTGTCCGATTATATTTTGAACGCGGTTAAAGACTCTATCGGTCATCAAGTTATTTCCAGACCAAGTTTCAGAGTTTTGATTTGTTTGATCCAGTTAAGTCGGTGTTAGGCTAGTGTATGTTAACATATGAAATGGACATGTATAGCACAAGTGAAATATAAGTTGCTACATTGGTAAAAACTCTCGAGTAGTAGATGTGTATACTTGTACGAATTTTGTGAAAAGTGATGTTGGTAGGTGATTACGGGTACGAATCACGATATTTTGAAATGTTTTAGATAAATGATAATAAGAGACATAATATTTCATTATTGAAAGCGGTTACTCTTACGTTTATGTAAATATAAACGCCTGTAGGTTACAAAAAGCTTGTTTTTTGTGTTATTTTGGAGACGTATCATACGATTTTGAACGGTTATAAGTATTTGCAGATATACAAACGTAATATTACCTCATTGGAGAGCAAATACGCATCTGAAAGTAAAGTAATGTTATATGAATACGCCTTTATTGTGGAAGACTGAATGAGTGGGTAACTCTGTCATATAAGAAAGTGTTTGTTTCATGTTAGTGATTATTTTTGGTTGTCTTTAAGTAGGTGCTCTCCAAATACTGCACCAGAAGTTATATTAATGCTTTAAAACCTTATTATAATTAATGAAAAATCTAATAAATGTGGTAAATACATAAAATACTATAGTGTAGTTCACATTAATATTCAACGAAAGACATTTCTACCTATCAAGTACATGTTTATATCAGTTTAATCTAATATTTCGGTAATTGATATCGATTTATTCATTTGAAAAGTAAACTTTAAGCATTATAGATATCAAGTCTTTTCTCCTTTTGTTTTGGATAACTTTTTACATTCTATACAATTTTAGAAATAATAAATACTTTTCCTTTCATCGAAACACTAGGTATCAAAAGTACATTGATTTGAAAGATCTATTTACGTAAGATTTTAAGGTGTTTTATAGTTTTATTATTAATTCTTTTCCCCAGAAATGATGAGGTTTCTTTTTGTGGTGTTACGCAGAAGGGTTATTCGTCATTCCCATTTAGGTATACCCATTTACCCAAAATTAGTGACTCCTTGAACCCATACTGTTTGATCACATTGGCTTTATTTAACAGCATTAGGCAATTTTCACTTACGAACCCGTTATAGATACACCTGTAAGGTAACAGGCAACGAAAGAGTGAAGGCTACTTAAATTCATCACAAAAAAGTATTTGGACAACTACTCTCTCGAAAGAAATATTCTAGGTATCCTTTTGTCTACGTAGTGTATTGAAGCAATCTAAACCACGTCAGGCAAGCCAAGCTTGTTGGAAAGCCATGCTTTACCGTTGGATACATCATAAATAGACATAAAACATAACAATTATTGGGGATCCATTCTGGTCAACTAAGGAAACTAACTGCCCGGAATGAAACCTACATTCTTCATTCTATGAACAAATCCGAAAAATTAGTGCTAAAGATTTGGCTACTTCACTCGTCTAGAATATGTAAGTTAATGTTACACCATATACGATCGAAAATTCATTAAAAAAGTTGGGATTTAGAAGTATCCAGAGTATGAATACTGGCCACTCCATTAGTAATCATACAACCCCAAATCATAACAGATACTACAACATTTTTATCAGTTGAAACAATGTTCTGCTTTCTGAAAGCTTCATGCTTCTTTCGCCACACGTCCTGCTATCCATCACTACAATACAAGTTTATCTTCGTCTCATCCTAGAAAATACAACTTTTTTCCAAAATTCCAGGTCCTCATATTGATATTTATGGTAAATTAGAACTTCTTTCTGCTTTCTTCTAATATGTATGTTTTGTTTCTGGCTACACATCTTCTGAATCTCTCTCTTTCTTTTATCCACATCTACACATTTGTAACATTAACTTGCATATCGTAGGCAAGTGAAGTAGCCAAATCTTTAGCACTAGTTCTTAGAGTTTTGTTCACAGAATGAAGAATGTAGGTTTCATTCCCGGCAGTTAGTTTCCTTAGTTGACCAGAACAGATCCCCAATAATTGTTCTGTTTTATGTTTCTTTATCCCAGGGTAAAGCATGGCTCACCAACAACCTTGGCTATGTCTCAGTACCTTTTACTTTCTTCATGTAATTTGAAATAAGAGTGAGTAGTTCCAATGTTGTTCAACTCACTTTGTTTCCCATGCTGCTTCTTTATGCCTGATACGGTGTGGATTGCTTCAATACACGACACAGAGTGCTCTTTATACAAAAGGATACCTAAAACATTTCTTTCGAGAGTAGTATGGGATTGTCCAAATACTTTTTTTTTTGTGATGAATTTACGTAGTCGTCACTCTTTCGTTGCCTGTTACCTTACAGGTGTACCGAGTACTAGTTATTTCTATAGCATTCTCTCTAAGGTATCCAAATTATCGTAAAAGGCCAAGAGATTTCGAAATGGGCAACGTTATGCGTGTGATACAGTCTGTTTTTGCTCTTTGTTGAACTTGCCCAAATATTTTTTTCGCTGTAGATAAGACAGAATCTTCTTGAACCATGCCTGTCAAGATCAAGAGCCTAGAATTAAAAGAAGAAAAAACAATATTTGTCCAATAATGCAGTAGCGCGGCGGAAGGGTGAACCATACAGAAAGATAATCACATTTGGAAAAGCTCAGTAACCCCTCCGCAGAGTTTCTCTTATTTCCTAAGTTTGTTTTCTAGTAACAGCAGAAACTTTGTTCTTATTAGCTAGAACATAATATGCTTTAGTGAACTTTCTTTTAACGTTTTTTAACAAACATAGTTAAATTCTGTAATAGCTGGGCCTGTGAAAGCCTTTAAAATAACTATATGGATACCATTATATGTGTTTTTTATGAATGTACAATATTTGGCAAAATCTGAATTTGTATTAATATCATCATATGTGGAAGACTATCGTACGTTACGATACGTACTCGATGGGGCAACATGGTTTTATTAAACGTCTATTTTCCGACCGATGTGGCTACTGATAACGACAAAGATATATTCTACGATGAGCTAGAAAGGCTGTTTGGCCGATTACCGAAGTATAATTCGAAAATTGTGTTGGGTGAATTGAATGCAAAGGTAGGAAGGGAAGAAAAATATAGACCTACTATAGGCAAATACAGACTTCACGAAAAGACCAACAACAATGGAGAAAGACTGATAAATTTCGCGATTTCTAAAAACCTACTGGTAAAGAGAACGTACTTTGAACACAAAGACATACACATGGCTATCTCCGGACGGCAAAACTCTCAACCAAATCGATCACGTATTAGTAGACAGACGAAGACACACCAACAAAATGGATGTTAGGTCGTACAGAGAAGCGAAAGGTGACACCGACCATCAATTAGTGATCACAAAAGTAAGGGAAAAGTTACGCATCGCGAAGAGAGAAAGCAAGGGGCCAAAACAACTGAAATTCGAAGTTAAACGACTAAATAATCCGGGCATCAAAGCAGATTACCAACTCGAACTCTCCAATATGTTCGAAATGCTAGCCGACTCGAGTAATAATAATGATGATATTAATAATGAAATTGATGTAAGTAAGATGTGGGAGGTAATTCGTCAAACAATTAAGAGCGCAGCGAAGGAACGTGTAGGTGAGAAGAATCAACAGAAAAACAAACCTTGGTTTGATGAAGAATGCCTTAATGAATTCCTGAAATACGAAAAGAAGCCAGGCAACGATGGCTAAGTAATAAAAGCGAAGCAAATACCAACAACCACTATACTAATGCGAAAGGAAACGCCCCACTCGAGTTCAGAAACAAGAAGCGAGAATATCTGACGCAGAAGATTCAGGAGATAGAGGAAAACAGAAAAACAAATAACATACGAGATCTATACAAAGGGGTAAACTCATTAAGGTTACCAGCCGAGGGTAGGAATGATTAGAAATGAACGTGGAGATCTTCAGGTGGATCAGACTAAAATTGTCGATCTGTGGAAAAGTAATTTCGACAAACTTCTTAATGTACACAACGGGGAAGATACAGAGGAATTTGAAATCCATACCGCAGAACCGTGGATTCCCGAACCTAGCGACATCGAGATCGAAATGTCGGTAAACAAATTGAAAAATTTGAAATCAACACGAATAGACAATATTCAAGCCGAATTAATTAAAGCAGCAGGAACGGCACTAATCAAGGAACTACATAATTTGATAAGTGCTATATGGAGAAAGGAGGAGCTCCGAAAGGAATGGAAAACTTCAATAATACTGTAGTTCCAATTAACAAAAAAGGCGATTAATCGGACTGTAATAATTATCGCGGAATCTCGTTACTTCCAACCTGTTACAAGGTATTAAGTAATATTCTGTTAACACGCCTAAGTGTATGCGTAGATGAAATAATTGGAGATCACCAATGTGGATTTAGAATAAATAGATCCACGTTGGACCAGATGTTTGCCTTGAGACCAATTTTGGAGAAGAAATGGGAATACAGTGGGACGGTTCATCAGCTATTCATTGATTTTAAGAAAGCATATGATTCTATCAAAAGGGAAAATTTATACAGTATCCTGATACGATTTGGAATTCCGAAAAAAATGGTTCAACTAGTGAAGATGTGTCTCAACGATCCCATAAGCAGAGTGCGGATAGGTAATAATATGTCAGATAGTTTCAAGATTCGCAACGGATTGAAACAATGCGATGCCGTGTCCCCACTACTGTTTAACTTTGCGTTAGAATATGCGATTTTAAAAATTAAAGGGGACAAAAAGAGACTATCATTGAACGGTTTGAATCAACTGTTTGTATACGCGGATGAACAATATAGATGCACTACAAGGCAACACCGATGCCTTAGTAGAAGTGTGCAGTGAGATGGCTCTACAGGTAAACATAGATAAAACAAAATACATGATAACAAGCCGAAACACAGGGAATAAAGGAAATAAAAACATAAGAATTAGGGATGAGATCATATTGAAAGTAAACAAATTTAAATACTTGGGAGCATAAGTAACAAGCAAAAATGAGGTAACGGAAGAAATAAAGAGTCCCTTAGTATCGGGGAACGCATGTTCCTATTCAGTCCAAAAACTTCTAGCATCGCGATTAATATCAAGGAAATTGAAATTAAAAATGTACAGAACGGTTATTCTGCCGGTAATACTTTACGGTTGCGAAAGTTGGAGTAGAACCCTAGCAGATGAACATAAATTACGTGTATTTGAAAATAAGGGTTTGAAAAAGACATATAGGCCGATACGCGACGAGATGACTGGAGAGTGGAGGAGACTGCATAATGAACAACTCCACGGACTGTACGATTCACCAGATGTTTTAAAAATAATGAAATCGCGACGAATAAGGTGGGCAGGCCATGTAGCTCGGATGGGGGGAAAACGAAGATTATATTCTATCCTGGTTGGAAGACCGGATGGAAAGAGGCCATTGGGATGACCGAGACGTCATTGGGAGGACAGTATTAGAAGATATCTTTATGAAGTATGTGTTCGTGATGAAAATTCTGTTGCACACCGAGCGAATATATCCTAACTTTTAGTAGCTAACCTCCACGTTCTCATGGTCACTAATTTAAGATAATCTACGAAAATGCAAGAAAGCAATTATTAATAATAAATTTGAACATATAAAAAATGAGGGTAAGCTTGAAGCTGGCCCTCTTAACTTTGGATATCCCTGTCTCGCTATCTTATTGGTCCAATTTCTGAAACTATATAGCCCAACCAGCTAAATTGTGTACTATACCTGGCCCAAGTTAAATTTCGCCTGAGCGAATCGTTTCAGTCCCAGAGTGAAGTTAGCATCTCCAATCTATGGACGCATCTATATCGCTTAAGTCAGTTCCGTCAAGTTGGCCCTACCCACTAACAAATTATAGACCCAAACAAACTGGATCGTTAGTACACATTAGTGCATAAGACCTGAACGTTAGTGCTCCATTCCTAAGCGAGTTATAACGAAAAAACTGTGGGTGGGGCCAACTTGACGTCAAGTTAGCCCCACCCCGACCCAACTATACTGGGTCGTTAGTGAATCGTCAGTGCATAAGACCCGAACGTTAGTGCTCCATTCCTAAGCGAGATATAACGAAAAAACTGGGGGTGGGGCCACCTTGACGTCAAGTACACCCCACCCACTAAGAAATTTTAGACCCACCACGACCCAACCATACTGGGTCGTTAGTGAATCGTCAGTGCAATAAGACCCGAACATTACCTCGTAAGATTCGATTAACAATTTTACAATATTGATGCCAAATGGGAGAAGGATTCGGACAACCTATTATGACATGAAGTAGTGTTTCTAGTTTGCCACACATCATACATTTATTATCACTACTAGAGCCTCTGTTGTACAATGTTTCCTTATGCGGCCAGGTACGATGAATGATCTGATAGCTTGTATTATGTAAATAAGGGTCCTCCACAACTTCAGCCAGATTGTACCAGATCTCTTCCCATGGTTTAGTGGGGTGGGTGCGTTGAATAGCCGGAATATGTAAGGGCTTTGACTTTTGAAGGTAGCGGTATAAAATTCTAACTGACCATTGGTCAATTGGTATTTTGGTCACAGTAGCATATGCCATTTCTATTAAAGCTTGATTAAGATAGGGCATCAAATTCTTCCATTGTAGAATATACAATGGAAGTTCTAGTTCAGTTCCAAAAGAATTTGAGAGGCAAATTCATTGCGATATTGACAGCATAACTGTATAGTGCGATGGAGTAACAAAGCTTCTCCGTGTATTCTTACATCTTTGAGATTTAGTCCGCCACAAATCAGTGGGAGTTGACATGTTTTTCAATGAATTCGAAGTTTAACATTGCCATAAGAATATACCGAGTTTTGTGTCTATCGAAGCATAAGTTTTTTGAGTTAATGGAAACAATTGAAGAACATAAGTAGCTTGACTGACAATAAACACATTGATAAAACGAGCGCGCATCAATAAAGTGTCGAAACATAGTTTGTACTGTTGCACACTATTTGAAATTTTTTGTATAAGCGCTTGAGAATTTAAAGCAATGGTTTTGTGGATAGTATTGGAACACCAGATACCCAAAAATGGAGGAGATTCTGTAACAATACCAAATGGCCGAACAGTCACATTATGGGCATGGTCCATTAGTAAGATTTTAGTTTTAGTTGGATTGATGGAAATGTTAGAAACCTGGGAAAATAATTTTAACACTTCTAAAATGTGTTTTATTTCTTGGACATTTTGGGCTAACCAGATGACGTCATCGACATAAGCGAGAGCCTTGATTACCACGCTATTCAGACGTATTCCATCCATACCATTTTTTACCACCTTTATTAAGGGCATTACTCTTAAACAAATATGATGAAAGGGGGTCCATTTGGTGCACACCGCGTTAAATGTTAAATTCAGTCAATATACGTTTATAACTTGGAGTCGAATTGTTCTTACATTAAATATGTTCGACAATAAAGTAATTAAATTATCAGGCAAATTAAGACGCTCCAACACGTGTAGTAAAGATTCTATATTTAATGACGGGAAGACCTGAGAAAAATCCGTGGAATATACCATAAATGGGTGTACAATCTTAAGCTTAAGCTGTTAAGGTGTACAATTAATTCACTCAAGTTAGCTAAGAGAACGTGGATGGGGATGGTTTGTTCTAATCCACCCTGGCTCTCATCTAATAATAAGGTCATATATGGTTTAAGAGGAACCATGATTACCTTGGATAATAATTTACAGTCAACATTTAACAGCGAAATTAGTCGTAAATTATTAGTTTTTTTTTAGAATTTCCTTTTTTGGAAAGGAGCAGACCGATTGCTTGCCTGTGTAAAATCGATACAAAGGAAACGAGACTGTAAAAACTGATTATAGAGGGCCGTTAACATCGGTAGTAACAGCTGTTTGAATTTTTTATAAAAACGCACGCCCGGTCATCAATGCCTTGGGAAGCATTTACATTCATTTGATCGAGTGCCTGCTCAAGTTCATTAACAGTAAACGGTTGCGATAAAATAGCTTTATGTTCATCTGTTAACGTTGGCCACTGGATATCACTATGCAAAAAGAAATTACTTTGACTAAAATGGGCTTTATAAAAAAAATTATAATGGTCTCTGATGGCCGGGTAAATTTGATTGCAAGTTACGCGAACTCCCTCATCAGTTGTAAAACTATGAATGAATTGTCTGTTTGCTCGTTTTCTCTCGGTAATTGAATGTACAAACATAGGGGACTCATATATACCAACCTGTTTTAATTTAGTTATTAAGACGATCACTATTGATTGTATATGAATTCGTCTTATTTTACTTTGAATTTGTTTTAATTGCGGTAAGTACTGAGTGTGACGGTCAACAAGTTGACTATATTGACCCAACAGACCATATTAATGCGTGAGTTCTAATTTAAGTTGCACATCTTGTTGTTTACAATAAGCAATCGTCTCATATTTAACTTTTTTAAAAAACTGATCCACCACAGCAGCAAATCATGTTGATATCGGTGTTGTGTTACATAATAGTTCCACATATTAACAATTAAATATTTATATGCCTGGTTGGTCATAATGGAGTCCCGACAACGCCATACGGGAGACACATGAAGGTGAGTTTGAACGTCACTCTTTATTTTCATAGTTAAACGTTTATGAACCGAAAATGATAACCACTCTAATTGGACACTCTGTATATTGTCCCGTAATCGTTCATCAACATATATTACATCAATGCGCGAGGAACCCTGCGCATAAAAGTATGTGGCTGCCATAGTGGTGGGATGTTGATACTCCCACACATCTATAAGTCGAAATTCTTGCACTATTCTTTTAATGTTAGAACCAGAAGTGCCGTCTTTAATGTGTCGCGTCGCATTCATATCGCCCATAATAATCACATGATAATTATGAAATTTTTTAATCTCAGGCGCTAATACATGACTAAAAAATAACTCTCGAGTATTATACATATGAGTGCCGCTAGGGGCATAACTACATATAAATGCTAAATATTGTATTGTTACGGATGTTAAACGTCCACTGGGGTGTAAAAAGCAATTGGCATAAACAAGATCCTGTCTGATAAAGAATGCAGTTCCCGTTTTCATTTCAGTATCATAATTGAAAATGATTTCATAAAAGGAAACAGTCCATTGGACACTTGCGCACTCTTGTATTGTAGCCACATGGATCGTTTTATTTAACAGACACTGGCGGAAGCTCAACTTTTGCAGTATTGAGTGCGTGGGCCACATTCATAGAACACAGACCCAACGAAGTTTTGATCGAAGGACCTGCCATGATCCACCCAAGGAGCAGTAGAACGAAGGTCATGTTCACTCTTCTCATGTTAAGGTGCAGAAAAGACACACAAAAAGTTTATAACAGCTACCTGTGGTCCGTGTATATAGGAAAACTTACTTCCTGCTGGTTTTTTTCTCCGTTGTTGATTTTCTTGATTTCATTTGGTTCCTGGGAAACTAGCCTCGTCAGTTGATTGATTCGTCTTTATGTGATCTGGTACGGAGATCAGATTCCTCTTAGTTTTTGCTTTTTCAGACACACGTGCTGTTGTCACTAACACTTGTTTATCAATCGCTTTATAATTAAATTTACCACTTTTCACTCGTTTACCACTAAGAGACTCGGGATCCTTTACAGAAGATTCGTCAGTTGACAGATCACTAACAGAAACAGAGAGGGGAGGAACTGCTGCACTGACTTGACTTGAAAGAGGGTTGTCAACAACCACCTTTGACACGCGATTATGAGCCGTCGACAACGGTTTGTTGTCCTCGTTCACTTCCTGGGGTACATTACTATTATGTATTGAAGCACTGACGGGAAGACTATTATCTATCTGGGGAATTACATTCACAGACGTATTCAACTCACAAACTGAAACTGATTGAATCGCTAAATGTAGCTCGGAAGGCACAATGAAAGAATCTTCCGTGAGCACGGGAGTAACAGCTTGTTCGGGCGGCGATACTATCAGCTGATTAGCTTGAAGGTCACTAGTGACTAGTTGAGCGTCAGAAACTGTGACAGGGTTGTCACTGTCTAGTTCTTTATCGAACAAGGGGCGAGAAAGGGATTCGTTCACTGTAGGAAAATTTTCTGGATTGAATGTCGGGACTACCTCGGTATTTTGACCCACGTTGGATGGAGACTTATTCGAATTGTCAAATACCTCTGCAGCACTGGGCAGCTGTTGTCCTTGGATACGAGTTTGTAATTTAAAGTTGTTAATTGTCAAAAAT
>JAGDQP010048819.1:500-14655 GCA_022664845.1 Lepisma saccharinum
ATATAAAAATGTACTCGTGATTTTTTTTTATTTGAAAATTTCACTTAGACATTTGTTCGCGCATACACTTCAATTATGTTTTTTTTTTTATGTAAGCTTCTGACTTTCCTATGTAATCATCATGCTCAGCTACATACCTCTGCCGCCAGTTTACCCCAGTGGTTAGCTCGATCGCTTCTTTGCGCTTAAGTACGCGTCAAAGTCCCTGGAGGGTCTATTGAACGAAGTCATTCGGAATCCACTTTATAGAAAATTGTAAATTTAATCCTTAGAAACTGAGCAGCTAGTTGTAAAACAATATTTCAGCCACTATTCGAAAAATTGGTGCCTGATTTACTTGGTCAGTCTTCTTTACGCAAACATATTTGCTATAACTAATAATCTTCCATTATAATATTATCGTGTGGTAGGGTGAGAACTGGACAAACTCTTCCAGGAGTCGTTTGTTACTTGACTGTTGGATCATTGATGTGCAATTTCTCCGTCGCTAAGATTTCACTATTTTTTACATTCGAGCATTTTATTATAAAACAAGTTTGTTCATCTTAGACACGTTTTTGGTTGGATTCTACGAATACGCAAATTAACTGCTAGATCAATTTTGTTCTGTTCTGTATGAACATAATTCACTCAATTTGTTTATAAAATAACAGCTTTAAAACAAACAAAAGCGAAAATGTATCACTTATAGAAAATCTAGATTCATAAATAGAGCTGATCATTCTCGCCTGTCTAATGACTTTAAATGATAGTAGGTGAGAGTACGGGAAGTATGCTGCACTCTGTGCTACAAACGTTTCACTTACCCATTGTCAAACCAAATAGAAACTGAAGTAGCTCCACGCCAAAATGACGTTCTCACCACGTTTAACAACTCAGCCTAACCCGGGTATAGGCGATCCGGTCCGAAAATTGAACCGAATGGTCTGACTGATTCCATTCGTCTAGTACAAACAGGCAGTAAACAGTTGCCAAAGGCGAAGCGTGCTTGCATGAGACAATCGACGGTTTGCTAGCGTTACAAATTACCTCAGGATGTTATCAGGATATCGCAATACGACCATATTCGGGATCATCCTGCCAGGATATCCCCAGAATATCCCTCTACTCACAAAGCAGGGATTATCCAGGTAGGATTTCCTACTGATATATCCCAATATCCCGTGTGACCTTGTGACATCAATGGGAGTTGTTCAGAACGTCCCATGGATGTTGGATGCTATTAGGGTAACTTGGTTATAGAGTATTGACCCTATGACGATTGGTTTATAGACCTAAGAGGTTTAGTGTACCCCCTACAACTAATAATAAACATAATATCTGAAGCATAAAACACTGTTGGAAACCGTAAATATTCTACAGCTATAGACAAAAGTTTTGACGCTTGTCTAGGGAATATTTCCCAAATTCGCAACGATATCTGTCCCACGTACGACATCTATTTACAGAAATTAAAACCGGGATTAATAATTTCCGTTGGGTTACAGAAATGACTCTCTGCGGGATGAAATGAGACAAATATGCAATTTGATGCGATTTCTGGACTTTACTGACGAAATTATTATCTTTTTCGCTGCTTATCAGTATATTATTTTCTACACAAGTACGTCAAACAACTGTGCATATCTGCAAGTTAACAAAAATAAACGATGTTAAAGCACAGACTCTCGGATTCGCTTTCCTATTCTGCGAAGTTTTCCCTTCACCTAGTACAAGTGCATCAAGGATTCCAATACTTTGACTCCCAGTTACTACACCCAGCACGGATTATGGAAACGAATTGCTAGTTTTATCCACACGAGATAAACTTCCAAAACCCAATCATTACAACATTTTTCCATTTTTCTAGTTCCTTCTGTAGCGCTGCTCCTTCCCTTCCTGTTTCTTATTTTGTTTCACCGTTCTTTGACAATCTCCTAAGGCGTCACATGGACAGCATCAAAACTCTATCGAACAGCCTACTGCTTGCGCACGGTATAACCATCTACCATCTATTGTTGGATTTGAACTTGTAATTTAATTTTTAAGGCCTTTAGGCAACTTTGGCTCAGGGAATTGGTGGAATGAAGAAAGTAGGAGGAAATGGGAGTACCCCTAGAAAACCCACGCATACGGTGTTCGTTCACCACAAAGCCCACATGGCAGTAGCAAGGTTTGAACTGACGACCCCAAGCGCTCTAACCGTTGTTCCACCGCGGCCCCATCTATTGTTGAACTGTCTTAAATCGTCTACATTGAAACTTCCGAATAGGGGACACCGTTGGAAGCTAAAACTCTGTCCGGTATTTAGAAACACACATTGAAACTTCCCTTATACGGCCATCAGAAGTTGAAATAAGAAAATGATGTACGAACTGAATTTATGTACATTGTACAGTAGTTTTTATCTATACATTACTGTACGTTAATACAGGTCAGTGGCGTGTACAGTACATAGTTGTGGCGTGTACAGTAAACGGAACTGCAGTGTAGAGTCGTAATGACGGTAGTAGCAGAACAACTGAACGGAATTGAATTTTATTTAATGCCTTTAGACAACTATGGTCAAACTGACAATACCAGGACAATTGTATGTAACAGCGTTGCCAGTTTTAAATACAACAGTGTTCTTGATTTTACTCGAATTTTGTTTCTCATTTTGCCCTTGTCCCTGCCTTTTATTATTATTGTTGTGGGTGTTCCTTGTTATTGTTGTGAAGCTTCCTAAGAACCCACGACTATTCTTGGCGATCTTGAAAAGAGAGGAGGGGGTTACAAAGTAAGCCTTCATTTGTCTGCTCTACTGCTTGATAAGACAACCATTCATATCTGAAAATATTTGAAGTAGAATCCCGTACAAGCTGGCTTTGTCCGTTATAGAGATATTTTTGCTCTGAAAAGGAGCATTATCAAGGTGTCCGTTTTTTAAGAGAGTCCGCTATTGAGAGAGTTTCCTTCCATACGATTCAATGTTATTCTGCCGCAGACTTTTAAACTGTCCGTTATGGAAAGTTTTAATGTATTGTTTAGTCTTCACCAGAATACCCTGAGTATGGGTAGATGCTACAAACGCAAAAAATCGTAAAATTTTAATTATTGAATTTATTCCTCTGCGCTGATTTGGGCTACAAAATTTAAGAAGGGTTTACCGCCGAGTACTTTATATGTTAATGGATCCCGTTAATGTATATATAAACGTAATCCTGAATACGATCCATTCATCTGACAGTGTAGTTGGACTATGAACGGCAATTTTCAAGGTTTTATTATTTCGTATTCCAAAAGGTTCTCAAGTATGGTTGTGTATACAAGAAAATTTCAGTAACTCGCATCCATGATCTTTACTATAATGGCTAGCTGATTTTCATGTATTTTTCCTTGTTTGAATTTCGCTTAAGTACGTTCGTTTCCATCAGCACGATTAATTCTTCACTGCTAACTTGGACAAATATGAATGACAACCGCTACCTTTAGAACTAATGTTTCTCAAGATTAATAAAAACGTTTTAAAACAATATTTTATTATTATTTTAGTCCCGATTCCAATTGAAAGATCTTATTATGCTTTTGGCACATTGCAATATCTCATCCTTTGTTCATTTTGTGGACCCTTGTCCAAAGCAATTTCTTCATAGTTGAGGCCCTGGCCTCATACGCAACGGTCTACCTGCAACTCTCCAGCACATGCTAATTAACCTCTCTTTGATTTCTAATCGGGACGGGCGTAAGCCTAAGCCATAGTGCTGTTACCGCCCATACAATCCATTTTATTTTATCTAACTATCGTGGTTTTAATGTAGTGAGAGTTTCACCCATTGATATTCGTGTGCACCTGAGGAAATAATTTTAATTCAAGAATGTATTTTGGAGGTAAGTCCGGGGGAAAGGGGGGGGTCCACAAAAATTCAGAGTTTTAGGCAGAGTTAGTATAATTTGAGGTGTAATTATCTGTATTTAATTATAAATCTCTTGGACACCACTTTCGGAAGGCCGTGGACCCGTCTCAAAGCAAACTTTTGCAAGGATGCCTGTTTTAACGACCTATCCAGATGGGCCTTCTCCATAATTTTATTCATTTATTGACTTACAAGATGATGAGAACATGGTGCTTAGAAAATGGACTGTAACCTCATCTATAGCGGAAGTTTCCCCTGTGAATGATCGGTAACGCTCGCTGTCTTGGAATCAAGGGGTCCGAGTTTTTACGTGAGGCCACACGTGGTTCGGAGCCCACGATAAACTGTAGATCTTGTCCTTAGAACATCATATTCATCCAAAGGAAGGTAATGACAAACCGCAATGGTTTACCTTGCCCAGAGACCATTGCGTCAGGACCTGCCTTCAGGCAGAACACCCACGATCACCAATCTATAGTGGAATGAATAAAAATATGTTCACTAACAGAATTTACCAGTGTACGTTTCTATTTCTTTTTTAAATCATTAACTCTTTCAGGATATTCGTTGTTTATTTATTTAATTAGAAACCGATGATAGACACCAGGCGGATGGGCAAAACAATCAGACCAGGACAACGAGAATTTATAGTAAAAACTAAAATGTTTTCGAATAAAAAACATTTTAACATACATTGTCATACCGGTAGAATTTAACAAACCGCGCGCCACTCCCAATGTCTAATTTGTTGCGTGCCGTGTCACGCAGTTAGATAAAATAGTTCTCACGAATATTCGCTACAATTCAACGTAAGATTATGTGACAGGGAGTGCCTGTACATGAAAAACAGGGCACGCGATAAACTTTTTATGTTCTGTGCGTTTGCTCATTTGTATATATGTTATCTATATTTGTTTTAAAAAGATAGTAAGAGTATAAAGGTTATAGATTAGCGTCACAAGAAATGAATATTTACGCCAATAATTAATTATAAATAATATATTTATTTTGCCTTTAATAATGATAAAGCGGCAGAAACTAAACTTATTCAGAAGGCCGCTAGAGGGGACGAACACCCATGGTGAAAACTTAGCTTTAAAAAACTAATTATAAGGAAGAATTGTGTTAATAATTTTGGTCTACTAATAAAAGATCGTGTTTTCTGCTGATCCACACTTAGAACTTTCGAATTTAATGAAAATCTGATAATGATATTATGCTTTGAAGTTCGCCACACGCCTTAAGTTATTGCATCGACTGTGTAGTAGTGAGAGAGTTGGTGTCGAACAGTCAGAGGAAACAGGAGATAGGAATAACCCTCTACATATACATATATTACCTAGTTTTGGTATTCTACAGCTGTGAAGTTAGCAAACTATCCATTGGCTGCTGTTAGTACCTGGGATATAATTCTTCGTTAGCTCTAGTGAGGTCGCGTTGGTTAGTAGTAGCGCCACTACGTATGTAAGTCGTGGATTGGGGCACACTAATCACTCCAGAGAGCTTACCTACGAGTAACATAGGAGGAAGGAAGTTGCTCATGCAGGGAGGAATTATTACTATATTGAGGATGCGTATCTTCTGCACTATAATGGTTAAGTCAGTTGCAGGAAGAAAGTCTAGACAGAATGCGGACAGTATCCAATAGCGTCTCCATAAGGTCGTAAGCTGTGAGTGAAGAAAACCATCGCTGTAACCTGTGTAGATCCCATCTAGTGAGGATTTTGAATACCAGAAGACGGTGTTACTTTTTTAGTTCAAGGTTTTGCCTCCTGCTGTACACAAACCTCTCAAATTAAATATTGTCAGTATCCAACGTCAGAAGGTTGATGGACGTGTGGTTAGCTTTGTGAATTGAGGAAGACAAGACATTGTACGCGAAGAGCGATAATATAAACGTAGGTCGGGTCACGTTCAGCATTATCTGCATTAGAGAACTTTAAGCGAATGTTGTATATAAACATATTATGAGAACTGCATAAGCATTTACTTCGTTATAAATTTAATCTCGGTTGCAAGAAAAATAACTGATAATTACGTGTATTTCATATATAGACTAGTCCTCATATAATCATCTCAATAATCTTTAGTGCAAGCCAATTATTCAATTAATCTCAGCACACAGGGAAAAGTCCAACTCTGTGAATTAAGTACGTCATACAGGGGAAAGCCAAACTGAATTGAAGTGAGTGAAGGTTAAGGCGTACGCGTACTGAGAATTTGTACAAAAAGAAAACCAAACATCGTTACAGTGGAATGAGTATATCTTTTATTACGTTTTTGGCATAGTATAAATACTTGTTAAACGATACTAATATTGGACGATTCAAATCTATCATCTTAAGTATTACAGTGTTGTGGAAAAGTGTATTCTTCTCATCCTGTATTGGAATAAAAACTATTGTCTGGATTCTAGTAGGATCCTTCCAGCAGAAGTGTTTTTATATGAATCTTATCCTGATAAATACTAGCAAATATCAATCCAGTTCACTCAATCTGCTTTGCTCTCGCAGTGTGCGCTCCTTCTACCGAGACACAGTAACCTTCAAGATTGTGAAACCACAGTCACAAACGATATTATACCGCTACATATGAAACCTAAATCAATTAAAATACAAGGTCTAACTAACGATACCCGGTTGCATAAAAAATTTAGAACTCGACCCCACAATCTACAGCGTTACATATAAGATTATGAGACTCAGGCTCTGGTGAAGTGCAGCTAAGGAACGAGAACTTTGGGAATTGCTAGTTTGTGTATTTCGTGATAATTTTAGACAGATGTGAAAATGAGCGGAAATCGGCACAATCGACGCAGCGACATAGCATGCAAGATGGGAGATACGGACATACCTGATTCAGATAAGGTGGTGTGTTGTGATGACCAAGATAAAGACGATCATCAGGTGCAATGTTGCTTGTGCGAACGTTGGTATCACCGAATTTGCATCCAAATGACGGAAGAACAATGGTATGCGCAAAATGTGCTTAGTGATGCTACTCCAAACGAATTGCTATGGAAGTGTAACGAATGCAACCTCCATGGAAAAGAGAGGACAGGGCAACAAATATTAGTCATTTACTGTAATGTTAATTTATAATACGCAGATAAGAAATGTTTATCTAGGATTAATGTTGGTATTTGAAATCGTGAATTACATTGTCATTAAAAATAATGCCTTTCTACCACACTGGTTAAAATCCTTCCCTTTGATCCATTATCATTGTCCCCAGCAGACGGAACTTGGCGTCCCAGACCAAGCAGCGAACACTTTCCTGTCCCGTGGGAGGGATGACACATTCTTTCATGTGAATGCAAGAGGAGCGAAGAGGCAAGATTTCTTAATGTCGTCAGAGTTACTAACACGTCTTGCATGGGGGGTGGAAAAGTTTATGCCTACAAAAGCCAACCCGGTTGCAGATAGGGCGGATGAATACGCTTTCTAGTGCTGCCGTTGTTTATCTTTACTTTCAAGTCTTGTGAAATAGACTTATTTCAGTTATTGTCTTTACGCATCTCCCGATACGGCGGGGAAGAGAGGGTGTTGGAAAGTAGTCGATCGGGGCCTAGTTACAATTGCCTACAAGAAAAATGCTCGACAAACTCAGTTTGGGCGGCCGCTGGCATCGATGCCAGGACCTTCCCATTCCTAAGGCGACGATATACCAACTGTGAAACTTGTAAACTGTACGTGCGTCTTTTTTAATCTGAGTGGTGAATTATTTACTTGTCTATTCACTTTCTCTTATTTTTTCTTTTATCTAGGTAGACTAATCTGGAACTCTTTACGGTTTAATATCTAAAGTTTATTATTTTTTATTCTCTATAATTGAAAAAAAGATATGTATAGAATTCTTTGTGGAAGTCACCATCGCTTGAAGACTTTCAAATAATTATAGTTTTACTGTCTAGAGTGAATAATACAATTTTACTTCAACAAGTACAGCTATGGACAGAAGTTTCGACGCATGTTTAGAACTAACTTTTCTTATTGCAAAACTAAATACATTGAAATGTAGTTTTTAATTTGTCGACTTTCAGAGATATGCACAATAATATGACGTACTTTCGTGAAAAATATTGTCCTGATATTCAGCTCAAGAAGTGCGACATTTGAAAAAATATCACTTCCCGCTGGCAAACAAATTCAAAATCCAATGATATCTCACGAAGTTGTATAGTTCACTAGTTTTATCCAGGAGATGGATATTTTTGTAACCCAAAGTGAATTAGTCATCTTAAATTTAATTTTCGTTTGTGTGTGTTACACACAGGAGGAACATCTCTGTAAATTAGAGAATTATTCTCTAAAAATATACGGTAAAACTTTTGTCAATGACTGTACCTTTGTAAAACTTTTGTCAATGACTGTACCTTTGTAAAACTTTTGTCAATGACTGTACCTTTGTAAAACTATTTTATTACTACCATTGAAAGTACGCAGACAATTTTATGGTTGCGCTGACTGGGATTCGAACCTGAACTCCCGAGTTACTGGTTGGGCGTTCTATATCACTTATACTACCAGTGCACAGCCAATTTTCTGAGTATGGAATATTTCTCGCGCTTCAGTTGAACTACTCACTCACTGCTGGTGCTTGAAATCAAGGAACTCCAGTACAAGCAGAGATTTCAATAAGGAATATTTCTGCATATTATTTACTGAGGCGCGCTCCATATGCTCAGAAAATTTGCCATACCGTGGTAATTGCTACAACATGCAACCAATAAGTGGAGTATCCGGGTTCGGGTCTTGGTCAGAACAATAAATTGTTCTATCATTTTTCGAACTATTACCAAAGTCTTTGTGTATAGGAAGAACATTAACGTATGTTGAACACCTAGTGCTCACTTCTGCCTGAACCTTGGATGCCTAAAGGTGAAATAAAAATTCAAATCTCGTGTCCCCTGGGGGCGAGTGGTAACGCTCACAGGCTTGTAATCAAGGTGTCTCGGATTCGATTCCTGGTGGTGACAAGTGTTTCGGAGCCCACGTTCAACTGTAGATCCCGTTCATAGGACAATCTTCATCCGATGGAAAGCAATGGCAAACCACCATCAGTTTGCATTGCCCAGGAAACTTCGGGCAGAACACCCTCATTGTCGTTTAATACCTAAATAATTCGTTGGTAAGAAGTTATATGTCAAAAACTGAAGAAAGAAAAAATACCTATAAAGAATTGCAGTTAAAAAACAAACAGTATTTTTTTTTTTTTAATTGTATTGACCGCTCCTAATATCTCCAACCAAATGATATCACCTAAAATATAAAAAGTCCTATTTCTAGCTGGTAATACCTGGACTAAGTATATCTTAATAATAATAAAAAGTTGGCGCTATGATTTTATTAACAATCGCAAAAGGCTCCTGTCCTTTGATTGCATCTCACACATTCATTTTTATAAAGCACGTTGGCGACACTTGACAGCTGAGTTGCTTAAGGGGAGGAACACCCACAGCAGTTTCCGATGTGTTGAATATTTATACAGTTTGGTGCGGATAAGTTTAACAATATGGAATGGATTAGCACACTGACCCACTGCACCTGAAAGGTGGTTCCGGGGCTCTAACCTAGTCTAGCAAAGATCTTAACATCTCAACCTGCACCTTGTGATTCCAGAGATTTATTTTTCGGATACGGACATAATAGCGATTATAAGAACTGTATAGCTACGCCATTAAGGGACACAATAAAGGATACTTTAAAAAATAATAAAAGTATTTTTTTGCTTGAAAAGATTATATTATTCTCTTAAATACAGTCTATGTGTTTTACACACTAATGATACTCTCATTTTTAACTTTCTTTCTTCAGATGCTGACTTCATTTCAACAGAAATTAAACACTTTCTTTTTAGTGCAAAAATTAAGTACTTTCACATCCCTACATAGAAGCTTTTACACACTAATAGCACACTGGGATATTCTCAAAGGAAACATAAATGCAGTCTACTGTAAGTAAACGAGATACTAGAAGAAGGAGTAAGAGATAGTCTTTAGGAAGAAGAATTCGTTCACATACCAACAAACAACACTAACAACGTCTCTGATATCGTTTCATTGCATACAACAAACAGATTTGAGAATTCAATACACGTACTAGTCATCACGTAAACCTGCTTTACAGGAATTATTAGCAACAAAAAAAATAATCCAGCTGTAACTAGAAAAATCTCCAATTACCAGTATACATAGATAGAAGTTTCCTAATACTGATTACCATTTTTTTTTATTACATTGTAACAATATGTATACGTTTAAACGTGAAGCACGTATTTTAGAGCCTGTTACCTGAAAAGCGAAACCATTACACGTATTTCAGCTTTCGTACAAGCTACACATTGTCTTCGCAACAACTGTATTATTTCAAATTTACATTAAAAAAAAAATGCCCTTGCCAACACTAACACTTTCGGGAAGAGATGAATCTTTAGGCAAAGACACTAAAATACATGCTTTTCGTAACACTATGGAATAATAGATATTTCTCATGTAAGTAATGTTTGTTATTACTGTCGTTCCCCCTAGGTTGGGAGAGAGTAATTCACCAGGCAGCTATCGTTTGCTGACCACAGTATCTGACTAGATTAATTTCTGATAGTACGGCCCAATGTAAAACCTTTTCACTAATTCTAAACCGTATGAGGTCGTTTTCCTTTAATAAGAAAATTTGGAGCTCATTTTTCATCCCTAGGCAAGGTTTCTTTTTAAATATATATATGTATTAGTAACATATCCAACTTCCTTAGTCATATTCCTTAACGCTTGCAAGTCAGGATTTAAGGTACTAATAAGAACAAAATTCACGCCAGTATTGCAACAATTCTGAGATGCATAATCGAACAGAATAGAACTATACAAAAGTTGTTATATATTGATGATTAACGTAATTAAGATTTCTCCCGATGCCAATGAAAAATGTCCACAGAAAGGACAAAAAGCGTGAAACTGTTCGATTCATTGAAACGGTCTCTCTCGAATGAGAAATTGTCTTATTTCTCTGCAGATCTACACTCCAAATCGTCATTACGTTCCCATTTTTGCTACTTATATACATGTCACAGTACCGTCAATGTTGTTTGGCGTACGGGAAATTTCTACACTGCACCGGAAACTATGTACAAAAGTAGTAAGGCATATATTTAAGCGCACGTATACCATTTTAATCTGCATACATTTACAAATTGATTTCGGATTGCTATGTTCAAGTGAGAGCAGTGTACGAAACGGGACATGGTTAACGAATTCCAGCAGTTACTTTTTTTACAATCACATGCAGAAACTGCTTGTTTCGGTGAAGGTAGAATTCTCCCATTACGCCAATGAGGTTTTTACATACCTTCACACGTACGAACACTTTCCTAGTATGTTTAAAAAGCACGTGTATATTAACACTTTCACAAAATACATCCCAATATATATACGTTCGGGTTCACTAAAGTTTTACCATTATCGTAATGCTAACAAATTTCGTCCAGAGAACAATTACACAAATAATTTGCTTAATTTGTGAGGGGAAAAAAAAGGTACAAGCTTACGATTTCAAGAACACTGTGCTAAAATGTTTCCACCATTTTTTTTTTCAACTTACAAATAAAACTTCAGTAAGAGGAACTTGAACAATGATTATTCTGTTAGTGCCTTCTACAGCATTATATCTTGATCAACATTTTGACAGCTTTGAAACACAATTAAAAGTAATAAGAGAACACTGAAAAAGTGATGAGCAAACAATAAGCTCATTACAACGAGCAGTATAAGAAAATCATCCCATATATTCCTGTTATTTCGATGCCTTCATATTCTTCTCTATTATGAACATATGTACACAACAAACAGAGGAAAAATACGAGATTTTCCTTACACAGAAGTATAAGTGAAAGGAAATAAATAGCTAAAAAGACCACAGATTAGAAACAGAAAGGAGAACCGTCTTAAGATATTGCAATTACAACACGTTTTTTTAAACCCTTACTATAATGACAGCTACAAGAGTGCAGAGATAACATTCTAGAAAATGGTCATTCTTATTGTTAAGTCCCTTTACTGAAAGATTTCCGTAAACGAACACGTTTAAGAATGTTTCTGATAACTTCAACACATTGTACAATGATATTAAGATAAAATGTTTCCTTCATATCTGTTTGAACAATCATAATACCTGCCTCCTTCTCACAAATTCTGCCCATATTATAATTAAACCATTTATGATTTATTTATCCCATATTTTTCTATCAGACTTTCTACAATCGTTAAAGCAAAACTGTTCAATTCTTAGAAACCTTCAGAGACAGAGAGAGAGAGGAAAAAAAATTCTTATACGTGATATCGATGTACCACAAGATCTCCTGGACAGTATCACACGTTTTTCAAAATACAGTAACACTTGTAGTGACAGTAGTTTACCTCTTAAAGCATTAACATATGGAAATGAAGACCAGGTAAGATACAAAGGAGCTTACTTTTTAAGGCTCTAATAACTTTACGTATCGAACATTAGCGGATTAGGTACGTACGTTTCAGTTAAAATGGAAATTTTGATCGAGTTCAAACATTTTGACCGAACTTTAAATGACAACTTGCAATCAAAGTCGTTGAAGGAAGCAAGGTCGTATGTTACGCACAAATTATTGTGTTGTATGTCTGATAAAGTGTAGCAACATATATATTGAGCAAGAAAATCATACAGATCGAAAACGAACAAGGTAACAATATAATCCCTTCGAGTTTAGCTTCATACTAAAACGAAAACACGTTGTTTATGGGTGTGGTTATGTTTTTTTTTACTATTATTTCACTATAATCACGTACGAGACTTCCACGTATGTCCCTTCAATAATAGTTCCTTCTAAGGAAAATTAGGGGATGCGAAGTTTGGAAAGAAATGAAAGAAAAAGTACACTGAAAAGGAGGAAAGTTAAACGATTCACGATAGTGACTAGAAATGGTCCGAGAAAAGAAAACTGACATGCCTGATTTATAACCTCGTACAATACTGGAATGTTAATATTTAGGGCCCACTTGAGCTCTGTTCAGAGGCCCAATACAATTTACAATTATAGTACATGATCTGTACACAATTTCTGTTACAATTAGCATATCTACCAAATACTTACAATTCAACTATACACAGCAACCGTGCTTGTAAAAATCAAGAAGGAGCAGGAGAAAGACAACACGTCATATTCATTCAGAATAAATAAGTAAAATACAAAATTAATATCCTCAACGAGTATTCAAAAATGCTTTGTTTTCAACACCAACCATACGCTACGAAAAACGGAAGTTGCAGTTAAGTATATGAAATTTAAGTACAAAAAAGAACACTTCTGAACATTGCTTCCATTTGACATCGTTACTGTAAATACAAAAATGTGCTCTGTAGAAAAAAGGCTGTTTGAATAGTACAAATACCTGGACATATAGAGCTTATATCATCAGGTAGATTATAAAAGGCCTACAGTTGTTGAAATCGACGAACTCTGATCCGTTGACAAGTCATATCAACCATACACGTTAAACTCTTTGGTTTTACTTAGGTACTTCTAGATGCCAATATACAATACCATTCCCCATACACCCCAACGCATTGCGGGTTAATGTATTCTCGATTGCGGGGCAAGTACTACCCACTTTCTTCAGCACCATACATACATGTTTTTAAATATATATGTACTCCACTAATGACACAGTCAGTTTTGTGTGATAACGTTTCACTTACATGATTTTCCACCGTTTGCACTCGGGTAAATGTTCCATTCTAATTCACTCTGTCCAGCTTCATCTCTCTAAAGACAACCAAAGCGAGAGTGCAGAGTGATGCTCGCTATCAGGACTTGTAAGTTCTTATCACATCTCGAATAACTGCACGGCAAAGAGGACAATGGCCACCACCTTTCCCTCGCCATTGCTGCACTGCACATTCATAGCACATACACATGTGACCACACATATAAAGAACACTGTCAATTGGTCGTTCATAGCAGATCGAACACTCATTACTTGTGCTATCCCACGTTGTCGTGTCTAGCGTCGAGTATGATGTGGCCGATACTGGCTGTAATAAAGAGAATACAAATTATTAGACACAGTATTAACATACAATGTATTTCACCAAAAAATAATTCAACAGAAAAAGAGATGAGAAAACGTTAAATCACTGGCTTATAACCAGTACCTTCGATGTGATCACTAACAAGAGCATGTTAGCAGTTTTTGAGCATTATAATTCAGACTAATTTATGGAACTGAGCCGACAATACGCTAATTAAGTAGCCCG
>JAGDQP010048820.1:2334-14655 GCA_022664845.1 Lepisma saccharinum
AACAATCAGTAAGGTAATCGCTAGTGTAAACATACTTTTGTGTAAGTTAGAAAGCAGAATATTCAATCATAATATTTAAGTGGAAAGTTTATTATTATTAATATTTTTCATTTTTAATATTCATATAGTTAAGTTGAAGATAAACTGTGTAAACCGAAGAATAAAGAATTTTCCAATAATTTTTATTTATATATTACACATTTTCTGTTGTCATGAATATTATCTTTGAAAGTGTGATGGAAAGTTTAATAAAGAATATTAAGAAAAAATCTATTGCTTAAAGTTATGAATCGTTTTCTACTGGTAAAGTTTATCTTTACAAAGTTCATATTATTATTAAGAATTTTCTTTCAAAGATTTTTAAATAGAAAATAATAATAATAATTTTATATGGAAAAGCTGATAATAATTTAGCTGATAATATATAGTGATAATAATTTTCATTCAAATTAAGTTTGATAAAAGTCTGGGAATTTTAAACTGTTCAGAATATTAGATATTCTTTATTGTTCTAAAGTTCAAAATAATTTTTACATAGTATGAATATTTTTTCTTTCTGTAAGTTAGAAAAAATCTAAATGTGAATAATCATTAACTATAAAATTTGTAAATTTCTCTTTCAATGGCAGGTAAAAAATTACTTTATAGAATTTCGAGGTGTAAATTTTAAAGCTAGCATTCATATTTTAATTTGTTTATTCCATTCTTATTGTAGAATAAAGCTGATTGATTACAAGTTTAAAAATCGTGGTTTCTTAATATTCTCAAAAAGTTAATATTAGTGTTGCAAACTTGAATTATGGTTTATTTTCTATAAATCCTATTCATCTTTAATGTCCAAAAATAATACTTTTCGAAAGTTTTATTAATTACTAAATAATTTTACTTAAGTCAAAGTTTTTTAACTATCACATTGTAAAAAGAAAACAAAGTTAATAATTTTTATTTAATATTTTTTTAAGAATTTTGTTTTGAAAACTACGTAAACAAATTATTATAGAATTATTTCGCATGAATTATTTCGCAAATACGCAAGAATTATTTCATTTCAAACAAATTTTTATTATTCAATTTATTTTACTTCTACTTAGCTAACTTTAAAATTACTTAATCCTTTGCACTGTAAGTTGATATTTTAACTTAACAAAACTTTCATGAGACTATTTTTCTACTCGAAAAATTTCGTGTGACCTAATATTTTCTACTTGAATAAATTTCATCTTAGTGTACTATATTTAAAAAGGATTCCGTTGAATATTTACATATTAGTTAAATTTAAAATTAAAATAAGTTATTTATTTTACTGCTTAATAGAATCTCATGTATTTTTAAAGAAACTTTCTCTGCTTGATTTAGTTTAGTTAAACTAATTTTATTATCACTTATTATATTTTAATAAATTTATGGAATTTATTTAATTTACTTCAGCAAATTGATTAAGCAAATTATTTTAATTAAAGTGAAAAACAATAATTGTAAACTACTTAATTAAAAATAATTTTTAAAAGATGTGTTTTTACTTAAATATTTCAAATGTTTAAATAAACAATATTCACTATTAATGAGTTTTTAGTTATTTCCTACTTATACAATGTTCTATCAGTAAATATTTTAATGAACATAGTATAATATTACATATGAACTATGTTAGTTAAGTATTTTTCACAAATCTAACTATAAATTATATTTATTCTTTAGTTAATTATCTAAATTAAAGTTTAAGAATGTTATTTTATCTATCTCAAATAATACTTTTTACTTGTTCAACAGAAGCTTAACAAGAATTATAAGATATTTTAGTTAAATGTTTAATTTATAAACTTGGTATAACATATTTTTTCATTAATGTTATTTTAAAGTTATGTTATATTGATGTAAAGTTTAATTAAATTGTTTTAGCTGACAAAATTTACATAAGTACAAAGTATTTTATTTAAATATTTGACACAAGCTCAACTCTATTTTTTTCCGTTTAAAATAAAATAGTTAAGTTAAAGAAATTTTATTGAAAGTCATTCAAAATTTATTAAGAGACTTACTTAAAAATTTCTATAAACCAATTTAATTACTTCTAATAATAATTTGGGTCAAAAATCTTTACCAATCTTGTATATTTCTATTTCAAGAATACTTACTATATCTTTATACTTCAGCAAAATTTTAATTATTACAAATTATTTTCTACTTAACAGATTTTAACATTTTACTGTAAGTTTTATTATTTCACTTCAAACAAGTTTGAATTTTTAATTAAAGAATATTTTATTTACTTTTACTGAAATAGGACTTCATAATTTTATTCTTTTTTTTAAGATTACAATTTCCATTTTCTCAATACAAAAATAAGTTCAATATTTCTATTAACTTCAAGTAGTTTTTAAATTTTCTTTGAAAGAAAAGTAATACTTATTCTTTTTCTTTTAAGGAAATACCTTATTTATTTTCATTTCTTAATAAATAAAAATAGAAGGTATATAGTAATATTTTTTTCATATTCATGAAAGAAATAATACATTAGTCTGAGTTCAATTTCAGTTTGATCATACCTTCTATAACTCTCGGACATTGCAACTTTTATCCAATACTGAAGTTAGAAACACTTTCACTTGGCTCTGCCATTCACTCATTCTATTGCTATAGGGTAAGTACAACAGTTCATATTGACAATAAAATTTCATGAAAAAAGTGAAGGACAACCTTCATCATTTAAATCTTTTACATTCTTTACTTGAAACAAATTATGAATAAATTTTACTTGTCAATGCCTGTACAAAGGAATGCTGTTTCAATTTCACAGACTCTTATAATTAATCTATAAAAATGAATTGTGCACTTTGTGTTATAACCATTTGAACTATCGCATGATAATCCAGGAAATTTTACGCTTAATCATTGACAATCTTTTGATATTCTATTATTAATTTTAGTATTTCACTTGGAAGTTTTACCATACAATGGAACAATAAAGTAACATACTTAAAAAATTATTGTTTCACATTTAAGTGCTCAGTAAAGTTTTTTTGAACATCGTAAAATTCGTAAGATGAAATTTTAAAATCTTGCTAGCTAATAATTATATAGTGTCATAAAGAACCAATTTTTGGTAAACAGGAACAAATTAGGTTTCATAGTTATAAATTCGTGAATGACATTCTAGTTTGTTGAATCACTTATTTTGTTTTCTCATCTTTCTTGTTAAGAAAGGTTTCCATTGTCAGTATGTTTATAAAGTCATTTAATAAAGTTTCTTGTTTCTAGCAGTCATTTTGTTTTATTTCCATATCAAAAACTCTCAGTATTCATATTTAAACTAATAATACAGGTATACATTCTCATGCTTCTTCTGTAGCACATTAGGTTAAATTTTAAACATTTCTGCAATATATATATAAAATTCATTAACTAATCAGATTCTTACATTAGGTTGTATAAATTATAAAAATGAAATCATCACCTAGCTCAGAAGTTTATTTCTCATTCTTTATAGTATAAGGTTCTACATAGTATGACAAGAACGTTAGCTTTGTTTAAAGGAGGTGATAAAATTGTAATATGGTTTATTTTAATAGTACATTATTTCTACCTAATTATTATACAAATCAATATGACATGAGTGAATTACAAGTAGTATGCACTCCAGGAGGGCTGGTGTCTGATAAAGTTAACTCTTTTTGTATACTTTTGTAAGTGAATATCGTATGTTATGTAGAGTATTAGTATTTAAATATTTACTACGTTTAGCTCTAAAGGCAATATATACTTTAAGTCTGGTACTCTTTATGCTATTGCATTGAATACGTTATGTTCTAACATGGTCACTTCATTACAAGCTTCATATTCAGTACCTCATGTATTGTTTATATCCTGTGCAGTATACAATCTAGTAGTTTTTAATTTCCATGGATCTAGTTTACCCCTAGTGTAATAAGCTTAATATAAACTTCGGGTCCAATACTCCTTGTATAATTCATATCCTCTATAGTATGTAAGACAAAATGTTAAACAATGTAAGATTAACTGTAAGGGAACTTAAATCTTACGTAGTCTGATAATGTTAATCACTAGTTCTCTTCCACATGGCTGTGTGACTTTTCACAACTGACTTTTCTCTCTTTCTCTTTCTTCCTGTTTCAGAGTTGACAAATAAAATTTCTAGTACTGAATGTAGGTTGTATTAGTTTAATAAGAAAGTCTGCATGTCTTCACGTTCTACTACCTTCACTTTAGAAATAAAACTAATTAATAAAAAACTGTCAATGTGGTACAATAACTTTAGAGATTTCCTATGATAAATTAAAACGGTTTACTGAAAGTAACAATGGCTGTGTAATATTTTTCTATCACCATTGGAAAAAAGAAATCTGCACTCCAAGAAATCACTTTTAGCATTATCAGATAAAAGAGTTTGATTCAGTTAAACTCCTTACGCAAGGAATCACCATTACAGAATACAATATTAAATTCCCACTAAGAATCACTTGTACGAATAGTGTCCATTATCCTGGAGAATTGATAGGACCTCAAATAGTTAGTAAGTAAAACCTATATTCGTTATCTTTCAATGTTAAGGATATGCGTTCTCCTTCTTGCACAAAATACACAATACAGTTTGAAAAAATTATTTTGTTTGCACTAAAATAAAGTTTGTAAACTCACGATGAATTGAATCTGCTTTACCTCTAAGTGTTTAATGCTTACTACTACTGCTGAGAACAAATCACCAGTGTCTTAGTTTCAGTGTCCAATGAAGAAACACTTACTTTACATGGATCCGTAGCATCGTGAACTTCTTCAATAAATTTCGAAATTAACAAGAAAACGAGTTCACCTTTTTCATATACAATTGTAAATCTATCTTTTAGCAGATTGCATCAGGTTTCAAAAATTCCTATTCCATCAACATTAATCTGGTAATATGATTTTCACAAGAGCTAGATGTTAATAAAACTTGTTTACCAATAATTTTCTTCCTTCTAACCTGTGCTGAATCTATTCTTATTCATTAGTTCTTCATATAGTTCCACTCCCACTAAAAACGAAGTCCATATTTAAAGTTTGATGTAAAGTGAGTATTTACATATAAATTGATACTTTCAGTTCTGTTCTGAACCATGATTACAACAAGTTTTAAGTTTTGCACCACACGCTTAATTCTTTTTTCAAGCATCGGGGGGATGCAATACATGTTTTATCATGTTTAAAGCTTCAAAAGATGCGAAAATCAAGCAGCAGACATAAAAACAAGCTTCTTTCCCCCTCCTCCGAGCACCGCCTGTGCGAAACAACAAATAACTCCGCGTCAACCTATTGTCCATTTCAAAGAAAGAAAATTCCTGTGAACACCTGTAAAGTTAAATTGTTAGAAAAGCCGCAGCCTGTTGTAACACATTCCCGAGCATCAAAAGACAACAATAAATAGATTGTTAAATGTCATTCAACTGGCGCCGCTGTCAATCAACGGCAGACATAAAATAATTCTTGTAAAAACCTGTGTCCCTCTTTTTAGCATAGGGGGATGCAAAGCAACTTGTTCCCTTTTCCGAACACCACAGGTGCAAAGAAACTTCCGCCGGAGCACCACAAATAGAAACAATGAGAACCTCCTCGTAGACTCATTTCAACTATGTACATGCGCAGCTCCTAATCCGCGAGCACGAATAAATCTATCAGCGAACAGTACTTCCACAGCAGTCGTGGCAAGAGCTTTTATCCCAGACGACGGGAGCATGACAATTTTATTATTTTTCAATTTTGTTCAAACAAAATTTCTCGTTCAGAAGCTACATGGATGAGGTGTGTGGCGACTGTGCTAGTAAATGCAACAGGTGTGTAGTGACTATATATTTTTCCACGGATATTCGGCAACTGTAGTCCGGCTACGGGAACGGCAACAGTTACAGCGGTCCGGCCACTTGAACATCGGGAAGCAAAAACATCTGCTGGGTCAGCATCAACGCGTGCGTTGCATCTGCTTTAGCGGTAAGAGCGGTCCGTCCACGGAAACGTCAGCAACAACGTGTGTGCGTAAACTGCGGTCCGGCCACGGGAACGATTGCGGCAATATCGACTACAACATCGGCAACACCATCTTTACACCACCATCAGTACACCATCTTTCTCCGTCCATAAGGAATGTGTGTTCAATCCCGACACATCATTCTCTCGAAAAGTGATGAATAAACATGTACTTATTTACATCAATAAACATCAAGTTTCTAAAATTTTTAGTTAGATATGCTATTATATTAAGTCCATGTTAGGTTTAACACCTCTCCTGAAAGTCAAAGAAAATTAAAAATCCATTTAATGTCACAATAATTCGATTCCTAGCTATACTACTGTGTGTTTTATTCATTAGCAATTAATATTCATCAAATTATAACCAAACATAAGTTAAAATAACATGTAAACATCTAGAATAAACTTCTGTTAGAGGACGCTGTACCCCCACTTGTTGTGAACAACCGCGAGATTATATAATACAACTAATACCAAAATGCATAGTATTGCTTCGATCTTCTACTCTCTGCTTTGACCTAATTATTTGTTGTCAGTTATTCTTGACATCTCTAAAACGAAAAGTTGTTTCCCTTTTAAAATTCGCAATGAAAAGACCTTCACATTCTATTTAATCTGGAATTTAACGGTTGCCTAAAATAAATCCGTCCTGCCATAAACAAGGGACAATAAAAACTACCTGCTTATGAATTTAGACTTTTATGAGACCTCACGCCAATTTACCTATTTTGTGTACAAAGTTCCTTCGAATCTTCAAGCTTTTACAGCAAGAAAAACAAACATGAATCAACCAGGGCCGGCCGGTTGGTCGAGCGGTCTGCGGCTGTAGGCCATCGGCTCGAAGATCCCGGGTTCGAGTCCCGGCAGGGGCATGGGTGTTGATTTTAACACTTAGCAGCTAAAGGCGAATCGTGACGGGCCGAAGTCCAAAGTTACTAGACTGGCCCATATACAAATAAAGTTACCAAAGATTTTATGAAACAACCTGAGGACTGGTTTGACTTTGCGATAAATAAAATAAAGATTGAGCGGATATCTCTTTTCAACTTTAAAAATATTTCCGACTATTTTTTGCAGAATCCGGTTCTGTAAGTGTGTGTTTTGAATAAAGTCAGAGGTATGTTCTTGCTGTAGATTCTAAGAAAAACGCAATAACCAGGTATTGATAAAAGTTTCTCTCACTAACAACAAATAGAATTTCAGACTGTTCTAATTGTCCTCACTCCTTTCATTATGGGAATATAGCAGTAAAGTGATTTTCTTTACAGAATAAAACTCAAGTTTTCACGTTAGTCTTTCAGTAAAAGTTTGTATCTTCATATAAATGTCAATCGACTAACAATTGTGTTCACGTTTAAGATAAATCGATGTTGTATATGCCAAGTTGTGCGTCTAACACTATGAGTGTAACTGCAATCGGCGTGTGCGCTTGCAAATCAAATTGTAAAATTACATTCATGTTAGGTAATTTAAAATGTTCATTCAATAAAATAACAATTAGTGTATTATCCTCTGCTATCATTGGTGTATAAACTCTTAAAAATAATGACACAGGTACCGTGTACATGAAAAGTCTACCTAATAAAATTTAGGGCAAGTGTCTAAATAATGTATGTAATAATTGTTTATGAATAAAGTCAGACTAAAAATAATTCTTACATATACATAAAGGCTACTTTAAAAATTGGTCAAAGCACGCAACGCATGTAGCGATCGCGCAATGCAACGTAAGCAAGTATGAACAGCACCATGTATATTTTCGATTTACAAAAGTATCGATAAAATGTTACTTTTGTGTCCTCTTTCCTTAGCTATTACCTGTTGTATATACCCCCCCAAATTATCACAGGCCTAGATTTAAGAAATATACTATGAGATAATGTTCATAAAACCGACAGAACGTTTGTAGGCACCTTAAAATTCGTAGAATCCTGCGGGTATTATTACTACTGCGCCACAACCGGACCCTACCAGCCGCGCGTACAATTTGGAAACGTGAGTCATCTGATCACGGTACAAGTTACCAGTCTTCTAAGCCTCAATCCACCTTTTTCCAAATCCATATGAGTCGCCACCACCGATGGGCAGCGATTTGTGGCGGCAAACGTGTCGGTCTTCTGCTCTGATACCACATAGAGACCAAATTGCGCTTCACTGAGCTCTGAGACACGTTCCTGTGACGCCGTGCATAGATTACTGCCCTCAAATCACTCCCTGTTGCTTGTCGGTTTTCCCGGGCGAGTCTGCCCAGACGTCGCCGGTCGCGGTTATTCAACACCCGTTGGTGTCCACTGTGATGTTGCTTAAGGGTCGTAAATCTCGTAATGTCTCGAATGCGGTACCCACGGTGCCCCCTTGACACTGTGGAGTGAGTGAAGTTCAATGTCTGGACGACTTTTGAAATCGTATGCCCCATCCGTCTAGTACTATTATCCTGCGCTCAAATGCCGATAATTCCCGTCGGGTTACCATCACCACGATTCACGACGTTTCATCGGACTCACAGTAGTCCAACTGATCCAGGGTTGCCAACCTCGGAAGACGTGATGGCCACACGAACAGCTGCCAACAGACCGTATTTTTCCTTCCAGGTCCGTATGTTCGATACTATTCATTTTATCCTAAATAAATACGTTTTTCGGGGCTATAATTTTTTGTAAACTTACTGGTTTAGCAGTTGACAATAAAAACCATAGCCTGTATTAGTTTATTAAAAAGAAACTTGATACTTACCTAACACTAATTTTCAAAGGTGTATTCCTCATCGTCAGTGTCATCATCATCAGTTCTGGAAGTGCTTGGTTGAGTTAAGTCATCATATAACAAACTTTTGTTATGGACTTCAGCATATCATCAGTAAGTGTGCTAGCACACGATGAATTAACACCACTTTGCACACACTGGCTTGGATTTATTGTCGAAGTTAGAAGTCGATTCCTGGTCTTCACTTTAACTAAATTAACTTTACTAAAAACACGCTCACAATCAGCATTGGAATGTAGCAGAGATAACGTGGCAAGAGCAATATTCAGTCCGTCAATACACTAAATTTAACGCATTTTAGTTCTTTTGATAGTTCGACCTTATGGTTCTTACCGATCACATTTTTCACTATAGCTGTGCATTTTGTACGTTTCATACGCACTGCATCAACAAGTTTAGAATTCAGGAACGATACTTTCATTAGATCAACAAAGTGTTCAATTACGCGAAACGGCAAATTATGTTGGGCCAAAAAATCCAACCAGATTTATTTCTGCCACGTGAGCTAGCTTATCGACATCAGATTCAGACAAGGATCAGATTTTTTAAGAAAAGAACTCAACGTATTTTGACTACGAGAAGACACGTCTTTCGAATTTTTTATATGCCTTTCACTCTTGCTATGTATCCTAATTGAAGTAAGTTCAGATAAGAACGTCACATTACAAATTCTACACCTTGCCCTTTCCAAGCTTGTCGTATCATAGCACAGTCATTGCCGAAATTCAGGAATACTTTCCCATGCTTTTCTATACTTCTGTTTTCGTCTGGGTGTTTTCGACACAGTCCTTACCTTCTTTGGTGTCGGTGGGCCAGCATTACTGTCATCCAATGATGAATTCATTATGTAAAATCCTGATATTACACCCGCAAAAAAATACAACACACACCAAGTATGTACGCGCAAGCTTCAACGATTATTAACACGTCGTTGCACTGTCCGAAATCTTACTCGCGTACGAACACCACTCCAAAACTCACTTCTTACAGTCGTTGTCTTGCTTGCTCTTGATCTTCAACCCCTTGCGTCAGCCGCTAGGGAAATTCTCGTCTCTCCGTGCAGCATTGCAACCCCGAAATCATCAGAAGTCGAGTAACAATGACGTGAGACCTATAGCGTAGGGGAAAAATATTTTAACCCTTAAATGAATCAACAGGATTATATCAATTATAGCTAAGCGGTGTTGAACAAATATCAAACTCATGTCGACTGTACATTACCGTACATTATGCTATAGGTCCGTACATCAGGCGTATGAACTGAGGGGAAAATTTCCGTACATGCACGGACAAGTCCGTTAGGTTGGCAACCATGAGCTGATCAAACTGCAACGGCTTATAGCTTCGTTCGACTGGTTTGCCGCGATGTTAGTGCGCCGTCAGCTAGTTCCCTTCAGTGTATATCTGCAGCGTTGTCAATTTTATTGCTGATTCTATTCGGTGGTGGTCCAACATCGTGTTGGTCCTACGCATCGCATAAAGGAACCGTGTTGAGCCTACGCATAAACGAACGACATGGCGGAGTAGCACATTTGGTATTTAAAGTAGGTTGGAAACACTGACAACGGAAACCCGTGGAGGGTAGTAGGGACTTGCACTTCTTCTATGCTGTCGAATAATGTTCGTGCTAACTTTGGCACGGATATGTTCAACTGTGTGGAAAACGTTTAAAAAAAATCTAAAATAGATTGGAACACTGACATTTTGGCTGCTCATTAATGTATATGCACAATGAGGATACGTCACAATACCATGAACTAAATTTAAAAGAAAAGGTTGGCAACGCTGACAACTGCGACGAAATACCCGATGCGGACGCATATTATGTCTGAAAGATACTTAAATCTAGCCATTCCGCCTTGCCGACAGTGTACACATGGCAACGTCACACCTTGAGTAGTAGTAATTCCGTTAACTCAGGAGTTTCATTGAGTGTGTAGAGCCGAATTTATGTGTCTAGGCGCCCCAGACCTATAACTTCTAGCATCCCTACACAATCTCCTTTCCGTTCCCTCATCCCTCCCGTCCTTCTCCACCTTCACATTATGACAAATTTACTCTTATCCGTTCTCTTGCAGCTTAAGAATGATAATAAAGAGATAATGATTAGTTAACGCTGCTAATGTAGTTATTTACAGTACATGGTTGAATAATATTAAATAATGGCATTAAATACATTGCCCTACATTGAGCAATTTTAATTAAATAACTTGTGGAAGACGTATTAATGACTCTGAACAAGAAGGTAATACAAACTATTTTTATTCACACAGAAACACTTCAAAGTAAATCATACAGAAATATTATTAATGATACATAAATACAATTATTAATTACTGTCCATGAAAATAATTTTATTTTCTCTTAAAGTTAATTTTAAAGGCTCTTCCTTCTTGGTTTCCATCTTGCAAAGGTGTCTAATCTATTATGTCATCATACCCAACGTTTTGAGTCATCTTTCTCTCAATGCTGAACAACTCCAGTGCTGCCACTCCGTTCTGGCCAGTTGGGGATGTTAAATAATTCCCTACCATCCGTCAATACGTCGCTCCTAAAAAGTAACAACTTGCACAATTATAAAATTTCTAGAAATGGACAAAAGCGACACTACAAACTCATTCGCTACGTTGAATACTTTGCCAGCTCTTTGAAACTTAAACATCATCTCCGGAAGTATTGTATTTACCTCCTGAAGATATAAGATAAGTAAAGGAGGGAGAAAAATAAAGCTTGTTTCTATTGTCATAAAAAAACAGGTTAGGATATTTAAGGTCTTTAGCCACCCTTGAATCAGACCGCGAAAGGATATATAAGGGTAGCGGCTGGTGATTTAGTTAAGATACCATCCTGACGTTCGTGGAGTGAAACTGAATTATATTGATACAGTCCTGGGTCGGTCTAATGGTAATTCTCAGATGAAGCCGAACACCATGATAACGGACTGGATTCGGGGGTTGAAATGATTAATGCGAGCGGTTAAATTATAACTAAATACATCACTCTTCACAGGAAAAGTTCATAACGCGAATGGTACCTTAACACAAGGTGCCTTCTCTATAGGACATGGGAGTTTACGTGAAATTCTAATAGACATTTAATATACATTTATTTATTGGACACGTGTCTGAAGGTGTTACATTCTTCAAACTAAACATTAACAAGAATCTATATGAATTTGAGACGGCATATGAATCATGACTTCAGTTGAAGTTAAAACACAAATTTAAGCTAAAGCAAGATAAAACAAAATCAGAATATTAAATCTAAATTACGTTACAAAGGTTAAGTTAAGTTAAGCAAAGCAAAGCAAAGCAAGTCAAGGCTCCAAGTACCATCTTTAACCAAAACTAATACAATACCATTTTATACAATTTTCTAGAGCTGCCAACGTACCTGTGCTTTTCTAACTCGAATTTAGGTTGTGAAGATGCACTTGGTAAATAACTGTCACTGTTCGATAAGTTTGGTTTAAACGTGTTTAAACCTTGAAGTTCTTTTCTAAGTCCAGATCGAAGAGGAAGTATAAGTTTCAGTTACAGA
>JAGDQP010048822.1:0-11867 GCA_022664845.1 Lepisma saccharinum
CCTGGTTCGATTTCCGGTATGGGTTCTCAAAAATTTCGGTGTTGACCCAGAATCGTGAGGACAATTGGGGAGCTTCTCATTAAGATACAAATCACATATCGAATTTGTCAAATATTTCCGTAAGGCTTTCTGTGAGAACTAACTATGGAAAAATCCAAATAACTCTTGATAATTTTATTTCTGATGAAGTTTTGACTCACTATTAACAGCTAGCATAGAACGGGATTGACTTTCTAGAAATAGTTCGAAGTGGCCAAAATATCCAGTCATAGTTCACTTCAAGTGAAATAAGTTTTTTAATGCATGAAATTGATTATAATTATATAATGTATTATTATTATTATTATTAAAATGAACACTTGCATGTTGAAATCTCACTTCCATAATGTAAAGCAGTCAATAATATTTGTACGCCTTTTCACAAGCAATCACTTTTTGTCACAGAGAAAAATTTGGGATTTTTGGATAATCTAAACGAGTTTTCTCAAGCTTATCAATATCGCTTCAATATGGCGGACGAAATATCCACTGTATTTTTTACGTTTGGTTTACAGAAGTGGCGGTGGTTCTCTTGTTTGTGGCGATTTTGAGAACTAAAGCAAAGGGACGAAACTTGCACAAGTCCTAAATTACAGAAGTCCTAAATTGCACAAGTCCTAAATTGCAGAAGTTACAAATTCCAGAAGTCCCAAATTCCAGAAGTCCAAAATTGCAGAAGTCCTAAAAGACAAGAAGCCAGTTCACTGGAGTTTACAGAAGTCCTAATTTGCAGGAGTCCTAAATTGCAGAAGTCCTAAATTGCAGAAGTCCTAAAGTTTAGGACTTGTGAAAGATTTTTTTGTAGGACTTCTGCAATTTAGGACTTATGGACGTTACCCATTTAAAGGTGTTACAACAAATTGGCTTCCCTCTTCTACTGTCTGCTCTGACCTAAATATTTGTTGTCGGTCATTGTCCTCCCGTTTCTAAATGAAACGTTTCCTGTTTAAAATTCACAATTAATAACGTTTACATTCTATTCAATCTGAACTTTAACAGGTGCCTATCACAAATCCGTTCAGGCATAAACAACGGGCAATAAAAATTACCTGCAAAGTTTACAAAGTCTTTTCGGATTTTCCAGCTTTACAGCAGAAACATGAAAGACCATGTCCCCCAGGGGACTGGTTTGACCGTGCGATAAAGATAGTAATGATTGGGGAGAAGATGTCTCATTTCAACTTTAAAACTATTTAAACTATCTTTTGCATAAGTCGGTTCTGTAAGCGAGTGCTTTGAATAGAGTAGGAGTTGTGTTATTGTTGCAGATAATAAGAAAAACAAAATAACTAGATATTGTTAAAGTTTCTCTCGTTAACAACTAATAGAATTTCAAACTGTTCTAATTGTCCTCACTTCTTTCACTAAGGTAATATAGCAGTAAAGTGAGATTCTGTACAACATAAAATTCATTCTCTTCTGAATGTCCGAAGTTTGGAACTTTTTTGAGTCAAAGCGCCAATTGTTTTGAGAACACGGCGTGGGATTTTCAGGATGTCTTATTGCTCAAGATTCCTGAATATCGGAGTTCTGAATTCCAGAATTGACTAATTTCGGAACTTTCTTGCTAGTGATGTTACGGAGGCTGTACATGTTAAAATCCAGTTCAAATCGACCACTCTACAATTCTTTAACTTCCACTCCCTTAGTAGTAGTGGTGAATACCTGATTGCAGTTAAAATAAAAGCTCTGACCAATGCTTTACCCTTTCGATGTCCACGAAACTTTCCACTCGTCATGAAATTAGGCAATTCATGTTAGATAAGAGTTTAAAAGTTGAAGAAACAATTAGCCCAAATTATCGATTGGATTTTCCAAATTTTGAATTCTTAATGTTGTGGTGTTGGTTTCTGCTCAATGTAAAAATTATACGAATAACGTATTTCCGGTCATTTTCTTTACTAAGGGTTTGATTAAGTAAGGTGTTTAGTTAATATCCAGCTGAGGTTATAAGAGGCTTAATAAATGGGAGAATTACTGTTTAAATTCACTATGAGCAAATATATTCAATTTCTTTAGATTTGTTTGGAGAACTTTTTTTCTAACAAAAAAAGGAATCACTGTTATACACCGTTCACAATGAAAATAATGCTTTTTTACATCTTAGCCTTCTGCTAGAAATATTAATCTAAAATTTCATTTAAAATATATGTGAAGGTACTATTGTGTGTGACGTCACAGAAATGATTCTACACTGAAAAATATTGCGTCATACAATTTATTCTAGTTAATTTCCTACAATTTATGTTTTTGAATTCATTTCATTTATTTAGCTAACTACTTGGATATTAAGTCAAAATTCTAAGACCTACATTGATAGCTTCCAATATGAAATATAAGTTTGGACGATATCCACAACAAAAATCTATTGCGCGTTGAAAAATCAAGAAGGCTTAGGCTAATCTTAGAACCCAACATCAATTCCTATCATTATAATTAATGCTGAAATGAAACGAAGGAGGCTACAGCAACAAATTTCCTGATATTTTTTTTTATATATATAAATTGGTGATAATGCATGCTTGATGGTTGTTTGACCAGCAGTTTAGTTTTAAACGTTTTTAAAACGAGTTTTCATTTTAGTTATAGATAATATTCTTATAGCATAATGATCAAAATCCTTTTACTACAGTGTTGTAGCAAGGAAACGTAATATATGAAATAATATTAAATATAAAACAAAATAAATGAAATAATTGTTTAAAATTTGTGCTTGCCAGTTGCTTAGTGTTGTCACATAGTTCAAATGTTCTCTTTCACCATTTCCCATTTTTCTATTAATCAGAGGGTGTATATTGGTACATTTAGAAATTTAATTTCGCACGTCTAACGTTTAGTATCATGTTGCGATGCAGGAGGTCCCGAAGTTGGTTTTGTAGGAAAACATAGTTTTGCAACCTTACTTGTCTTGGTGATACGGTCTCTCATGATTTAGTGCATATGTAATATTATCGGTAATTCTTCTTGCAATAAAGGTGACATCATTCGCACGCCTGATGATTGTATTGCCTTAACTCCAACAAAAATCCGATGCAGATGCGACAATACAATCGTTAGACGTTTATTTTACGAAATATTAAAACAGCTTGATAGAAAACGTAAAGAATGTTGACTAAAGATAATAACAATTAAGGTATGGTAGGTGAAAGAAGTGGAAGCACAATATTCTTAAATATCGGATGGCAAAAAGTACATACAACAATTAACTAATTTTGTATGGAATGATATAAAGTATTTAAAGGAGGTAAAGCGAAAATACCTAACTCATTCAAAATGACGAACACTACGTTAACGCATTTAGTTTTGCATAAACATAGTTTACGAGTGTTCTTAAGGAAAGCAGAGTAGCTTGCGAAAAATATATACTAGAACTCTTTTTAAAGAGTGTAGAAAGTGCAATACTGAAATCGTATTTTTCGGCTATCTTACTCACCGACGCGAAAGGTAGAAAAAATAATCCATATAGGAAATATTGGTTTGGTGGGAATGAAATGAGAACTTTGATCCCTAGCGGGAAATGCACCTCAACAACACAACACGGGGATCACTATGGTCAAGCGTCTAACGTCACAGACTCTGTACATGTCCAGCAGTCAGACAGTTAGGGCTGGGGTGCCCAGACAGTCAGGAGGCAGTGCGTTGTTGAACAGGGTCGTATGGAAATACACCGTGGAGAACACACAAGTGCTGCGAGTGAATTTTCTTTATAAATTCAAACTGGGGCATTCTGCACAAGAAGCTGCAAAAATATTAACAGTGCATTTGAGACAGGAATGGCGAATGAACTAATCACTCGCTTTTGGTTTGATAAATTTCGTTCCGATTACACGACGTTGCAAAATGGCTCCCGTGGGCACGGATCAATATCACGTTTGGATGAACTGCCCAGGAACACGGTGGATGCGAATCGTTAGAAATGTGTTCGTGCCATTGAAGACAAGTTAGGCATACAGCATATCACTGTCAGTCGGCGGCACCGTGCGATGTAAGGTGAAAAAGTTAGATTCATGGGTGCCACATGAGTTGACACTGGCCATGAAGAATCACCATCTGTAGATGTGCAGTTCTACGAGTGTAAGGAAAAAGCGGTAATGTTTCCTGCATCGAACTGTCAGTTTCCATCCTGAAGATGAAAAATGGATCTGCTATGACAATCGTAAACGGTCAGGACGTGATCAGTGTCCAGGAAGGTGTCCTAAAACTCTTCTCTACGGACAGAAAGTGTTGTTGCTAGTACGAGGAGATCCATCATATCATTCTCATTAGAGGTGAAATCACCACTGCTGATCGTTACAGTACTGAACGCCATGAAATGCACCGCAAGCTTGTCCGCAAGCATCCAGCAATGGTTAACAGGCATGGTGTATTCATATTGCATGACAATGTCCACCAACGCTTGGTGCAAAGAACGGTGCAGGTTCTCTATAAATTTTAGTATGAACCCCTTCCTCACCCGCCACATTCCCCCGATCTCTCTCCCACTGACTACCACCTTTTCCGGCACCTCGATTGGCAGGAAAGAGCTTCCCTGATGATCAGGTGGTGCAATATGCTGTTGAGGATTTCTTCGCATCGCAGACTCCACACGTTTTTCGTCATCACGGAATCCAATCGATTATTGAACGATGGTAAGAGTGTTTAGCTGCAGACAGCGACTACTTTCATTAACCAGGTAATATAGTATCCATTTCATTGCCTTTGACGTGACGCACAGTGGGCGGACATTTCGTTCGCAACAACCCAATAATTATTTTCTCAGACAGATAGTCCATTTTATTTTCTAGAGGTTTCCTCTTCTGTAAAGATGAATTTTCTATTATTGCCGGATTTATTACATTTTCTATCACTGTGTACTTAAACCATTTTTCTGTCGATCTTAACCGCCGTCCACTTGCGATCGGAAGTGAGTTTGAAAGGAAGCTACAGTACATACAGCATTGAGTATTAAGCTACATACAACTTTCTTTGGTAATTATATTGATTCTGTATGTAAAAAGAGACCAAAATGCAACCTATCTTTCTTGAAAGCTACTAGAGTTATCAGCTTTTTGCATATTCTGAAATATTATATTTAAAAAGTTAATAATAGTTTTTGTTTAAGAGTTCTACATGTAGGCTTAACGTTTCTGTAAGTGCAAAATAATTATGATAAGATCTTACACGAGGTTTTTGCTTTCTTCTTAATTTTTCAGTACCTTCTTAAATAAATGCTTGGTTAATTTACTTAATTATCTGTGTTAATGATCTATCAAGGAATTTCAGACTTAGAAGACTGAATTTAGACTATCTGACCATATTCTTCGTCTCTTTATACGAAGAAATTTTGCTCTTAATTTATGCTCAATACAGATGAAGTTCATGCGCTGATCAATAATCGGTTTTTGTTAGGACCGAAGATTAAAAGCTAAGTTCTAGATATCTTAAGTTAATTTAACTGAGAGGTTCATACATTAGAGAGTTACAAAGATGCAGTGAAGGGTCTAAAGTAAAATAAATAACGATTTATTTTGCTTCTATTGCAGATATCCAATAATTAATGAACTAAGCAGTAAGGAACTCCCTAAGGTGCTGTTTTGAGGCACAGGAGAATGCCGTCCAGGTCAGAAGCGATTTCATCTGGATTCCAGGTGAATTGGATCAAACTTCGTAATTTTCACACAGGAGAACTCTTATGGGAACAACGGGGAGATCTATGCAATTCAGATATTGAATATGTGATACTACTGCGAAGGGAACAGTTGAATTCCCTGAGAATATCGAGGGAAATATGTTTTTCATCAGTTGAACCAATGGCTAATTTTCGTCTTGAGCAAAGTGCAACATATCTCGGTCACTGCCTAGGAGAATTAGTTTCCATTTATGGAGAGGTTAAACGCGACACAACCAACATATGGTTTTCTATTATTCCGGTTGCACCAGAAAACCCAAGTATACTATGTGACTTTCTAAGCGGAGAAGTTGTAACTGAGACGAAGTTCTTTGACGGTAATTTATTGTGGTCAACGTGGAACTCACGTGTTAATTACGTGTGAGATTTAAAATATTTCAAATGTCCAAATGTTTCTTCGTACAATCACCACCAAAGAAGCCTTAATTTTAATGAAAATTTCTTTCGTCAAATACTCTGGAATTAATAAATTCTTTTTTAAAACCATTCTCAATACGTCAAAACAATGTAACGCTGCTGGTACTAAAATCATCCCACCTATTCCAAGTTATTTGCAAGAAATTTGCCAGTAAACACAAAGACATGTTCGTGATGGCTTTACATTATACCTCTTGCATACATTCAAGTTGTTACTGTTAACCAAATCCAGTACAATATCGATTTTAGTATAAAATATGCACAAGTTCCCTTTTCAAGAAATAAACGATTTCATAGAAAATAGCTATGTTGCAAATAAAAGAGCAAAATGCATGAGACAATAATGAAATATTTTCTATTCGGAAGACATCATCTTGGAAATCGTATCTGAAGCGTAATGGCCTCCAAATCTTTCCGCTATTTACCGAACAAAAGTCTCAGATGATTTATCTATTTATATATAGCTTTAACTTAGTAATAACAGATGGTAATAGCTTGAATGGAATTCTAAAGCAAAGTGCGTCACCACATGTGATAACAATGACATTCAGTGCTTAATTTCTCAAAACATTCAGAATACAACATGGACTTTGTTTGCTGTTGTGCTTCAATTCATGATGTAGCTAAACGAACCACAAAGATAGATTATTTACAGTTATTATAATATGTTAATATTTTCAACCTACACGGGCAGTTCAGAACTATATGTACAGAAAATGAGATTTCCTGTCTAGTGGGTGAAATTGCTATAGATTTTTATCAGTTCCGTTATTTAAACTAGGTTGTAATCCTTTACAGAAAGTATGTCAGATATTGAAATAAATTATACATTTTTAGAGAGAGAGAGAAAAAGAGAGAAAGGGAAAGTATGTATTTCCATCTAGCATTTTGGCCTAAATATGGGACACATCTATGTTTAACATTAATTTGATCAAAAATGAAACAAATTACCTCATTGAATTTATGCAACTCTTATTTTTCTTAAAGAACAAAATGGAAAACTTGTAATTAAATTTAATATAAAGCTTGTTCATACATTTTTATTAAATTTTAAATTATTATATACCTTTCAATATAAAGTTATGTATACACAAAAATGAATAAAACCAATACATATTTCAAACTGAAAAGAGAAATAAATACAATGTGATTAAACTATACAGTGAATAAGGAGAGTTTGAACACAGCTCAGCAAACAGGGAACGTACGTAGCTGAATGAAAACCTACTAATACATATTCATAGATTTGTCTTTTCATAAATAAAAACTTATATATATATTATACATGTAGCTTATTCTGAACAATCAATTTCTCTAGCACGTAACAAAACGATTTTATATTTTAACTGTTTATTTATCGCAGAGCGCTACCAGGATTTTCTCTTTTTCGACGGTCTATTAGTTAAGACTATGTAGGAATATGACAAGTTTCATTCATGTTTGTTGTTTTAATGAAGGAGCTTTCTATACATGGAATTTATAAAAGTTTGTAAATGTCCTGTAAGTATAAGAAAACAAATAAAGTTATAATTATTTGTCTCTATATCAATATATTTAAAAATGGAGTGATGCTTGAAAAATATTTCGCTGGTACTATAGCAAACACTAACCATCGAGAAGCTTACGTAAGATTGAGATAACTACCCAACCCATCGCCCAATGATGCCTCAAGGATCTACTAGGGTGCACACACTTCCTCGAGCTTGCAGGTAAGACTATATCCAGGAGGGTTGCAGATTTTAGGGTTCTTTCATCTCGCAGTCATGAAATGAAAGTCACTTATGTAGCACAGCTGACAATTAAATTCAATGAAGATAGAGTTCTAAAAATAGACAACACAGTGACGAATGGGAAGACTATTGTACACTCAGTTGCAATATTAAGTGTATGTTGAAGTTATAATATATAACTCTTAATAATCTTTTAAGTTATAATCTCTTTCCTCCAGAAGATTTATTTCACTGTACTCCTAATAGTTAGGCAACCAATATAACAGTACAAATCTTCACTAAAAATAGTATGCGAGAGTATTCCTCCATTAGGAGAAAAAGCATCAGTCGATCAGCATCATCACGAGATAAATAGGCAGAAATTCTATTAACGTTAAGTTCTAAGAGATAGGAATTAATGTAAAGCAAAGAAAAATAATAACATTCCAAGAGAGAATCATCATTATGCAGTGCAACAAACCCGGTCTTGTTCAAACGCACAGAGAGAGAGAGAGGGAGGGAGAGAGAAAGAGAGAGAGAGATAATGAAAGAGGAAGCATGGGAGAAGACGGGGAAAGAGCGAAAGCAGAGAGGAGAAAAGAAGCAAAAAGGGAAGGAAAACTGAAAGAATACATGGAAATAAATTATATTTTAACGTTTATTAATACACAGTCTACGTGTCTCCCCACTGCCCCACCTCTGTCTCACGTTTTTCTTACTTTACGGGTTAAATTTCTTTCAGGAGTAATCGCGAGCACCATTTACAGCGCTTAATTCCTTAGAGAAAATAGTTGGAAACCTACTCGAGAATCGAACTGAGAACCTTGAGAATGAGGGTTCTTACACGCTGTACACTTAGCTACACAGGCAATAACAAAGGAGTTGTTAAACAGCCATTAATCTCGCTACTGTAAGTGAGTTATCCCGGTTCCCTTTGAAGTTTGAATTTTATTTACGGCCTCTAGGCATCTATGCCTTAGGCACCCTCTTCCAAAATAATCAAGATCTCAGGATCAAGATCAAGCAGTAATTAATCCACAATGTTGAGAACTGACTGTTGCTCCAACGTATATATAGGATTAATCTAGGATTAAAAGAGAGATTTTGTACATCTAAGAAACTGTAGGAGTAAACATCGAGCAATAGAATAGAACTAAGTTATTCGGATGTTTGAAGGCAGACGACAAGAGAAACTAAGTAAACACATGTGACTTTAGGACGGAGTTATTAATTCATTCTGCGGCACAATATCTTTCAATCAAGTTATTTCGTTATCTGCACGTGCAATGAGACAGCAGGAAGCTATTTAGTTATTTGGATCCATAATAACCACTGCTGGCACGCTATTGGCTTATTCACATACCATGTTCCCTATTCCAAAGGACAAGGCGCAACAACTCTCAATTCCAATACGCGAAAGTGTAAAAAGCTCTCTGGAGCAGTGGTAAAGAATTGGACTAATAATCCTGATTTATCGGGTTCGGGACCCATCTTCGAATTTTTTTTCTTTCATATTTTATTACTAACCATTTTTCGTATTTCCCTTAACAAGTTGAACCTATACCTTTTCTCCACCTCTGATTTTTTCTAACATATGCACTTCGAGTAATACCCATATACATGCGAAAAAAGTTAGAAAAAGTTATTTTATAAATTTATTATATTACACACAACGTTTCTCTTTGGTTCACTTTTTATTTTTTCTAATATATTCATTTCAAGAAACTCCCGCGTCTTCGCGAAAAAAGATTAGTAAATGCCAGTGGAATATTTTTCATATTACCCACAAACCTTTCCTTTTTTTCTTCACTTCTTATTTCTTTCTTACATAAGCACTTGGAGAAACACCCAAGTCTATAGTTGAAGAAAGGTCTGAGGAGACGTACATATAGATTAATAATGGATGCTGTGAATTTTTTCATATTTATCATGTATATCCTTCGAAACATGTTCATTTTTACACTGTTGAATTTTTTTAATATTTTCTTCGCAATTTACTTTCACTCAGAGTGGATGAAGTAAAGTCAAAATTAATTGAGAAAGACGTTATTGCAGAACCAGATTATGAGGAGACTATGTATATAGGCATATCTAGACTAATAATTAATATTGTGATTTTTTATTGTTTATCTTTGAAATTATGTGGATTTTGAATTATTTGAAGAATTTCCTCGCATTTTACTTTTACTCCGAATGGGTGAAGTAAAATTTGAATTTACTTTAAGAACTTTGAAAAAGTAAAGTTATAAATGTCTTTACATGAAATATATAAATAATTAAGTGTTTATATGATTATGCACAATACACAGCATTGACGGTTGGATATCTTGGTTTTATTGTTTACATAGTTTTTCTAAGTATTGATTAGGCTAAACCATCGGTAATATTGTTATGGCCACATATGTTATAAATCTGTGTTTCAAACTTATTTATATATATATTATAGTATTAATGGATTAATTTAAACATTATTCAACTTTATAATTGTGTTATACATTGATTAATGTAAGTTTTAAGTTAATTTGCACGTTAAATAGCCATCTCAAGTGAATGAACAACTTTAATATAGTATATTAACAAGGAAGCAACTTGTAATGTTTAGCGTTAAAGCCCAGGAGGACGACAGATAACGTTATGATCGGATTGTGCATGAAGCAGATAGTTTAGGGATGTTATTTAAACAATATGAACTTAATTTAATTGTGGAAATGTTTTTTATAATAATGGAATAAGTTTTTATAAAAGAAAAAATGATCAGTATGTTTTTATTAATATAATCTTTAGATAAAAAAGCATAAATGCAAATGGTTGTAAACCTATGTAATGTATATAATGGTCGCATGGTTTTGTACAACAGAACATAACAGCAGAGGAACTTTATTAAAGTATTTTAATCCTCTCATTTTTTTATTTTCTTCATGCTTTAACGCTATATTGTGGCTCAAGACCCTTTTTTTAGCGTTTATGTCAACTCCAGTTGATATTTTACTTAAAGCTAGTCGTAGCCCCTATGAGTAGGAAAAATCCAAAGAGTGGACACCCTAGTTTGTATCTTTGGAGTAGAAGCGTCGTGAAGTTGTTTATTTACAGGTATACGGAACTCATCACTTTCCAAAGATCCCAGAAGAACCTAATTCCAGCGTCCCTGAGATAAAAGATAAAAGATATAAGACAATGAACCGGAAGTAAGGTCCATATCAATATTTCACTATTATATTTCCTTACTATGTTTTATGCTGAAGAGAAGTTGAATCTTATTCTTTACCTAACTGTTCAGTGACCTACTTAAAAATTAAAGCTTCAGTCTTATTGTAACCATGGAACAGAAGGGTAGTGAAAATACCATTGTTAAAATACCATTTTTGCCTGCAAAGCCTTCCTGTGGATGTCGATCAAAGTGGGTTGATCAATCCTGTATACTAAAATCAATTTGTAATCGGAACACTAAAGACATTTTATATGTGCATGTGCATGTGCATGTGCATTTTGGAACATGGATAAAAGTGAACATGAGTGTATGGGATATTTAATTGGTGGAACATCATTAAGTGAGGGGAACCGTCTTCAGTTTTTGAGTGAAAGTGTTTATCGAGTGTTACTAAATCCAAAGAATATAGATGATATATTTAATGTATGTAAATACTCATCCTTTATCCAATCATTTAAAAGGTAACTTTGATTATGGACTTGGTTTTCTATTGGGAAACACAATAGTGGAACTACGTGAAGAATTACTCATAAAATACCGATTTGGTGCACGTGAGTAGAAAGACCACTTACAAACTCTTGTGAAAGTTGTATTTTCATTTTCTAGTAGTTCAAGATGAATACCCAAAGTTTAATATACTGGATTCAAAAACAGATTTATTAATACATATGAACAAACTTAACGTACTGTTTCATTATTATTGACAATTAAAGTTGAAGTTTATGGTTTAAGGTGAAGTCTAATACCTTTTCTCCCATCTAAAAGGGAAAGTGCCTCTTCATTGGACAATGAAAAATAAGGAAGTGAATGGTTTCCATCAGTAGGT
>JAGDQP010048823.1:0-14654 GCA_022664845.1 Lepisma saccharinum
CCAGGCTTACGTGTGAGGTGTTACAATAAGCACATTGTAATTACAAACAGCAATTCTACCCGACCTTTCACGTAGAGTGGGTTTCACAATGAACTAATTTACACTTTTTCAGTTGTTAATTATGTAACAGTGTGCAAAACTGGTTAAAACATTGTTCCTAAAACATTTCATATTTATATAAAATACTTTTTTAACTTTCTTTTTTTATAAGTCAGTCTAGTAACGTTTAACTATGAGCCCGTCTTAGCTGTTACGTGTTAAATTAACACCAGTGGCCCTACCGAAACTAAAAGCCAAAACCTTCAAGTCAATGCACTACAGTCGATCTGTTTCTTATTTTCATAAAGGGAATTAAAGCACGAAAACTTTCATTAATATTTCAAGCTCACTAGTACGAACAAAAATTCTGGTTGAGCTTCCTTGCAGGAGTGTCCCAATGACCAAATTTGCACTTTGTTAACTTTTTTATATGACACCTGCTCTCGGATAAAGCACACTTAATTATATATAATTCATAGCCATATTCATTTCACTACTAAATGATTCCTCCCTGTAAAAGAGTTTGTCTAATGGTTTTCACGTTATCTTAACATTTTCGTAAGGAAGAACTGATATTATCACCTGTCTTTTATTCAGAGCACCTTTCCAGACTTTGTTCCTTTGAAAAAGATTCCTTGGAAGAGCTGTGGGCACTGTTCCAGACTTTGGTTCTTTTAAAAAAATATTGCTTAGGAACGGTGAAAAGACGGGGCTTTTACTTTGATCTGCTCGCAAAAGCTCCGTCTAAACCACTCGTTCATTTTCTCCAAAGACATTGTAAAGTCTAGCATGTTAATGACAGTCAGTACTCAGCTGATGAATCCTTGTTGTGTGATATGTTTTATCTTGTATATCTGTACTTGAAAGTACAAAATGTAAATATTAAAACCAAATTGTATACCATCAACTTAACATGAAATGATCAGCTTGTTCAAAAGTACGTTCAAAAAGTAATAAAGGAACAACAATGTAAATTGTAACACCTTTGTAGTAAAGTAGTTTACTGTCGTAAAACTTTGTTACCTCTAATCCTTTGGGTTTCATTTCAAGAAATAATAATCACCTTTTTCCTGGTTGGTATATATATTTAATAATAATAAATCTACAAGTGTAATGTGGATATGGCATCCACCACCTTTGACGATTGGAACTTTAACCAATATTATAATTGAATATATGAACGTAATGTGCAAGCATACTCCTGCACTGGTTGACGATACGTACAATTCGCAATATCAACTTTTAACTGTAATGTACGCAAGGCGGGGCATGCTTCATCTTCAAGGTTTAATACATTGGACAACTGAAAAATCTTACTTAAAATAAACTTCTTTTCACTTCCTTTGCAATAAAACGTAGAACCACTCTCGGAACACTGTAGCTGTTTTTTATTATTATTCTTATTTTACTAAATCAAAAGACGATAGTTGCGGATTGGAAATCTATATATTCATTGTAATTTCTGTAAATTTAATATGTATTGTACTTATTAATTGGCATTTTTTCTTGGTGTAAAGTACAATTAAATAAATAAACATTGAGCAACAATATGACGAACGTGTAATACACTAAACCCATTGGCTGTAGTCCATTCTAACCCGTGAAAATTATATGTGAGCCAATCCGCTTGTCGATGGTACCCTACAGCTAAGTCTGAACGTTCACAGGGTAACTTTACCAGGGAATGGAATATTAATGTTGCATCACATGCAACCAAACAGAATTCACGAATGATATACTCGTTAGCAGAAATCTTAAAACCTTGAAAATCGATTATAAACTGCCTTGCTTATAAAACACGTACCCCCGGTGAAATCAACTGTTGCTGCTGCTGTTGAAGCACTAAAGGAATCAATTGCGCAATGCACTCGGGATCCTTAATGAACTGATGCACTACGTTTAGAAAAGGTCTCTTCATAATATGTGTATGACCTTGAGCAGTGAAAATGGAGTAATATTCACTAAACTGTTCAGGATCGTGCATGTGACTGGATACATGCTGAGCAATTACTGTACCCGTATTCCACACGTACAGGCAATTGTGGTGCTTACGTAAATTACAATTGGTACATTCAATGGGGTTCGTTTCCAAGTACAAACTAATGGTGGACAAGACACATTGATCCACAATAAAGTCACCTTCACAACTCGTACACTGAGCCATACTAAACAAACTGTAATTATTACTAAAATATATAAATGCATTAGTAAGGGATCACTTGGTCTTGAAGGGGGCCTCCATATCCTTCTTCAGCAACAAGTCCACCAAAACTCCACGGTTCAATTTTAACATGCGTTGAAGCCCCCAATCAAACTTTCCCTTAATGCTACAGGAGCTGACTCATGAGATTGTAAGCACAACATAAACAATTCTTCCACCGTCTTCGAGTCACGCAAAATGGACTTGGTACGTGTACCAAACAGTGTCGCTAATTCTTCAGGAGTGGCGTCCGGAGAAATATATCCATTGCGATGACCAGCACAAATATGATCACGCTGACTTGGTTGATTCGTATAGCAGCCTAAACACAACAAGTAGTTTGAAAACTCGTATGCTTGTATACTCGCTATTATACAGCCTTCCGTCACCCAGCGGGAAGAACACTTGCACGATGGTAACGATACGCTTGGACTAACAACGGTAGGAATAGCTAGGTCCATGCTTGAGGTAGCCATAGCAACTAATATTCATACTTAAACACTAACACACTTTATTCATACTCGTGCACATGCGCAAATGAACGGCATCCGTCTTTCACCAGGTCGTACTAAAAGCAATTGCAATCATAATAAAAGACTACAAGCATTCTATCTAATGGTTTTCAATGTGTACTAGTTATCATCTCAGTTAAAAGGTTTTAAAGTGGTATTAACTGTTATCTCGGCATTATCTAACCAGCTAAGTGGTGTTAAGTGCTGTAACCTACATTGAAAGCGTATATGAACATTACTCCAGTAAATCCGCCTTTCACCATGATGCACTGAAAGGTGCTGTTATAAGATAAGCCTAAAAGGACTCTATCCATCTAATGCTTTTAAGAATGTACTACTTATTATCTCAGTTGAGTGGTTTAAAGTAGTCATAACTATTATCTTACCATTATCTAACGAGTTATGTGGTATTAAGTGCACATACCTATATTATTTAACTAACGGAAACACTTATGCGTACATGGTTTTAAGATCACTCTCAATTTAGTGGTTTTAACTGATATCTTAGCATTATCTAACGAGCTAAGTGGTGTTGAGTGCTTTTACCTATATCATTAGTCTAATGGAAGCTCTTATCCATACATTCTTTTAAAAGTACTCTCCATTAAGTGGTTTTAGAGTGGTAGTAACTCTTATCTCACCTTTATCTAAAAGCTAAGTGGTGTTAAGTGCACATACCTAACGTAAAAGGGCACTAATGGAATAGAGTACTTCTTATCTCTAAAATCCATTAGAAAGGTATGCAAGGATAGTATTAAAAATTAACACCACCCTAGTTATGGAAACACTACTACTAAGTATTTCAAAGCAATTGCATAAAAAGTAGAGAAAAACGCTATATCAATATTTAACTGAAGTCCATAAAATACCGGTTCATAAACCTATTCTTTCTAGTATAAAAGGGAAATGATTAATACATAATATATATAAGATAATGCAATAAAGACACACTATTAAAATTCTACAGATACACAATTTTAATTTTGTTCCCAATATATATCAATTACCTTGCCGGCCGGCCTTCCTTTCCTATATTTAAGACAAAACGTTTCTATTATGAATTATACAAACCAAAAAATAAAAAAATAATAATAATAATACAAAGATCAGAAAATTTTGGGTAGTTTACTAAACCAGCCGTTACACTTGCCATATTTAGCACAGAACTCCAAAAGAAAGAATATATATTAGGAAAAAAATAAACAAGACTTCTCTATAGGACTTAGATGACGCAACTTGTTCTGTCCTCTGGTAAATTCACAAACCAAACTGGGCCTTATCTTGAGCCAAACCACTCATAAATGCCAAGGAATGAAAACATAAAAAGAGGCCTACTAACGCTCCTATTATAATAAATCTCAAAATCACATTCTGATGGTGCAAACTGCTGTGGTTCAGCAGATGTTTACCACACGCACTCAAACGTAACAATTGCGTAGAAAATTAACAAGGTACCGAGACGAAACCAAAGCAAAAATAAAACAAATTATTTATAAAGAAAGCAAAAGCTAGTTATTCTCAAAATAGCAGGTGCGCGCCAAGCAAACGTATCAGATGATCAGACCGAATATATATTATCCGGGGGAATAATGAGCAGTAGCAAAACAGCTGAAGAGACCCAGTTACCAAAGCAATACACTTTTAATATTATATATACGGCTTTAAAATATTTACCAATATAGTACACAATGAGGAGTGTACATTCATTTTCCAAACCTTGGAAATACACATTTCAGCTAGTACGTGCTGAAGCTGAACAATTAAAACCCAACTCTTCTAACCTCTTCTAAATGATATAAAAGCAAATACAAAGACCAAATTACTAATCGCCTAAACATTTATGCCAATGTTCATACACGAACAAAAAGCATAAAGGTTGGCCAGTGGCAATCGCGCTCATACCCAACTCTGTAGATCCGTTCCTTAAACGTTAACTTACTTACTTAAGACGTTAGCGACAATACAAAAACAAACGAAGCACTAAGTGTCAATACTTATACAATAACAAAAAATACCATTAATAATAATAAACTTAAGAATACAGTCACATTGGTGCTGCCAAGTGCAAGAGACGTGTAAACATTAACCAACCAGAAATTAAAGAAACATAAAGTATAGGCACCTGAGTTATGTCCAGACACATAAAAGCTTGCAGTAGCAATCATATATTTATATACATCCTAGTAATTATTAAATATGAACATATAAAAATATTTTTTGAAAGAATAAAAATGTTTTCCCAGGCCAGACTCGAACCCGGGACCTTTCACTCAAGAAGCCGACGCGTTAACCACTCGTACGCGAATGCGACCTGGCAAACTTCGCTTTCGAACTTGTATTTACAGTGCATGTGTTGCGTAAGAACCCGGTCATGTGTCTTATTTTTTTGGTTATGTTACTTTAAAAATCTGAAAAAATAATAGTTACAGAACCGCTAAAAATATATCACATATTTTTTCGATCCAACTGTTGTTTTAGCTTTTTTTTTTTTAAATTCAATTATCAAATGTTCTTACACTCTAAAAATTTGAATTTCGCGCCAACATAAATCAAACAATTACCATCATGTTGATGCTGAATATGGTAGTATATTTTATTTAATAATGATTCCTTCCAAAGCACTTTTCATCATCTTATCCCTTTGTTTTTGTCTCATATTGTGTCTTCTAGTAATACTTACCCATATTCTGCCTAAAATTTTTCGCGGTTGTATGTGGATAAAAGTATTCGGTTTAGGTGTGAGAAGAACAAGAAGTTCGTCGTCTAAGACTTCTACCTCACATTTAGTTAAATTATTCTTTGTCAGGTTATAAATAAGAGATTCATTCATTTTGATTTCCTTGGTTGTGGGTCTGTCTCTTTTTCTCTTTATTTTTATATGTAACTTGTGGGAGTTATTATTTGGAGAAGAATCGTAATTTATTGTAAGATTTTGTGAAATACAGTTTTCGTTTTCAGAATGTTTAGTTTGTCCTGAAAGGAGCGGTGATTTTATGTTGGAGTTTTAATTCTTTCTTTATTTTTTAACATGTCCTCTATGTTTTCTCTTCTGGTACGTCTGGGTGGCAGTGTCTGCTTGTTCCTCTCTGGTGTTCTTTGACCTTTGAGAGTTAGGGTCGTTTTTCAGTCTTTTTAGTTGCTTGTAGATTTCTCTTTAGGAAGTCCAGCGTGAAGTCCAATTGGCGAATTGGACTATTCCTTCGTGATCTCCGAAACAAATCGTGCTTTTCACTCTTCCAAATTGAGTTTCTAGTTTTCTTCCAACTTCAGTTCTAATTGTCTGCAATGGATGTTTCTCGTTGATACATAATTCCGCTCTCCACAGAATAGCTGTGATATTCTCTTTAGAATTGGCTGTTGCTTTAGTGATTTTAACCAAATTTAAGCAAGGTTTTGTGGTCTTATTAAGGTCTGCTATTTTGTACAATTCTGATCTCTGACTTGTAGTACTGGACAGGTGTGATTTGCATAGCAGCTTGCGAGTGTCCTCAAGCCTTCTTCCTGGTAATCTCGCAACATATAGTTTGGTCTAAAGAGACCAGCTTCGACTCTGCCGTCTTGAAAGAGCTTCCCGATGGGATCCACCTCGCTATTTTGCTTCACTCTTTACCATTTACTTGTTGCCTAACCTCCATGTCCCGTATGTCGTCCAAGGTTTCATTCAGCTCCGACAGATATTTCTGCTTTAAGTGTGTCGAAATTGTACTAAGAAGTACATATTTTACAAGATACCTTTATATGCAAGGTTTAGTTTTGTAGTTAGTAGGGTAGCTCGGGTCTATATAATCGATCAGGGGGTAAAAAAACATGTCAATACGATTATGATTTGCGAGATTGCTTTTTAGTCTAATTTGCCTCTATTGACTAAAGTACCGTTGGCAAATCATGACCTTATTGACTTGTTTTTCTTTTGATCTATATAGCTCCCTTTGATCGAAATAGGCTCAGGATACCCTATATAAAACTACAATTTGTGTTAATACCGAAAGGCATGAAAAATTCCCCATTTTCTATAATTCTTTAATGATAATTGCAAACTTCAGGTTGGGAACCATTACCGAAGTGTAAGTTACTTTACTTCTTTCAGTATATCAAGTTACTTCCCCTCCCTTGCTCAGTGGGCAACATCACACTGTTGCCAGCCATGAATGATGCCTTCAGTAGTAAATTTCTACAACACTTTTAAATATTTAGTTGGTAACACTGGGAAGACGAAAGAGAAAGGTAATGATGAAGCAAAGGCTCAGATAATTGAGTAGCCAACAGCACTTGAACGAAACGAACGCGACTTGATTCTCAATGTTACTGGAACCCTTTTACGACTTGCATTTGTAAACCGCTTCCTTTTGAGTAAATATCTTTCGCAACTCTGTTTCCTTTTCCAGAATTTGAGTGTTTTTTTGTTGTTGTGTTGAGTCCTTTTCTTTTATTTATCCTGCGATAAAAGACGATCTATGTGCACAGAAGTCTATTGTCAAATTCTATAAGTGCAGCGGAGGTAAGTTGAACTGATTTCTTCCTTTTTACATTGTTTTCTTTAGTTCACAATGGTTCGTGGTGTCGTCAACTTTTGCAACGTTAATTTAACTCATTTCTCGATGTCATACAATGATGAAATTTTGCACAGCGACGTAAGTCAGATGTCAATACAATATTCCAGTGTTACTTTCATTTATTTCTATATATTTATATATTTTAAAAGCATATTCATTTATTTTAATACGAACTTCTTTATTCTAAAATAAATATTAGCCTGCAATGATCTGTCGTTTGGCTGGTTGCAGAACACACTTTAGGATTTGGGTGACACGAAAATCGAAATAACTCAAAAAATAAATTAAAAAAAAAACATACTTTTCTTAAGGAATTCGTACTAAAAGTAAAAAACTAATCTTGTTTATGTATGATTAAAACGAAAAGCATGGACTGCGCCAATCCAAGAATTTATGAAATAGCTGTATATGAGAGCGGGCACCCTGCTTTTCGTTTTAGTCATACATAAGCATGATTATTTTTTTAAAATTTTTTTATTAGGAATTGTTTAAGAAAAATATGTCTCAAAAAGGTTCTTAATTTGTTATAGTTATTATTCTTATTATGATTTATTACTTATGTCCAGTCTTCATAGTCAATCGAATAATTTGGTTCAGCACTAAAAAGGTTGGTAGAGGCAGGTTGCAGCCTCCTTACCGATCATCCTGATTCAGGTGTGGTTTCATCAGTTTCAGCAGACAAATGATCGGATGGAGTGTAGCCAAAATTCTGATCTCTATTATCCCTATTCCTGTTACCGAAAGAATGTTATCCGTGGGATGTCATCTCTCTGACACGATATGGACTCAGGCAACGGCCATAGTAATCAATTAAAAATAATGTATTTTATGTTTCGTTTTGTTTACACCAGTATACAACGCTAGCTTAAGGGCGATAAGAAGATTGACTTGTTGAAACTAATTAAAGTATAAATTGTTGGTAAATTATAGATAAGTGGGGCTGTAAGACGTTTTATGTGAGAGAAGCATCGTTGATTATTATTTAATTCGTTTGCATGAATAGTTGAGTATTGAAAACTTTGGTTTGTTAGAAATCTCTTGGTGTATAAGTGATTTGAATTAGTTTCCATTTATTTGCGGCTTTAGGCATCTGTGGCTCAGGTCGGAATAGAGATGGGGGAACAATGCGGGAGCGAGGCGGTCAGGACCTAAGTTGAACGTACGATTCTGATATTTGCGTCGTGCGACTGAGGAGAAACCTGGAATAACTTCAGTCGTTATGGTAGGCCGCTGGTATCGAATCCAGGACCTGCCAAATGCGAAGCTAACGCTCTACCAACTGAGCTAGAGCCGCTCGGAAGTGGATGATTGTCTGTGACTAGAGATTGTGAAGAAAGAATGCAACTAAAATGAATCCAATTTATGTCCTTTAAACGCCTTTGGCTCAAGTTGGTATAGGGTAAAGGAGATGTGGAAAGAAAGTGTGTCAGTGACTAGTTTCAAGGTACTGTCCCGGAATTAGCCTTGTGTGACTTAGATAAAACTTTGAAAAGAAAAGCAGTGAAGATGCTGGTCACTTAGCTTGAAATAAACATCTTCAAAGTCAACGTTCTATCAATTAAGTTGCAGGTGCTTGACTAAAAGGACATTTCTAGATTTATTATAAAGATGTTAATAATTAATATTGTGCATTGACTGAAGGTTTGTTCTGGACATATTGAACTGATAGTGATATACCAATCCCTGCCATTGGATAAAAGCGATGTTAACTACTGTGAGTGACGTGTAAAGTTTTTCATTCGACTCCGAACCTCTAAAATCAACTTTTTAAAAGAAAACTTGAAGTCACGTACTACGGTCGATATTTATTTTAAATTTCGATAATATTGTCGTTTAAGAGACGAACTGGCGCAGTATTTCTCCCGCTGCATTTTAAAGCAGACATCAATCAGTTCGTCTCTTTAACTAAAAGCAAGATATTACACTTATGTCTATTTATTAGAGTTTTTATTTTACTAAATTCCTTGTATTTTCTTTATATAAAACGATCCATTACCTTTTTTTTAAAAAAAAAGAACTTAAACAGAACATAATAATTTTGCATAAACATTGGTAATAAAAAAAGTGGTAAATCTTGTTTATGAAGACAATAATGCAATATGATAGAAAATACTTATAATAGCGAAAATACCAAATAAAACGCTCCTAACAAATCACAACATTTTATCGTGTAGATGTTGCCTGTGTAATATTGTGCATGAAAGTAATAATGGGCGTGATCTAAACATTTCAGAAAAATAAATTATGAAAATAATTAATACTATCTACAGTTTATTCTGTTACTATTTTTACTAACAAAACAAAAACACTAAAATAAATAAATTATTATATCGAAATGCCCTGCAGCTAAAAATGTTACGGTTAATGTAAAGCAACGATCTCCAACAAAAGATGGCAGCACTATGTACGCATATATCTAATGTATTTTTATCGCTGCACGGAATTTCAATGGTGCTCCTACAAATTCAAACCTAAGTTTCATGAAAGAAAGTTGATAACCATTACCATTTTCATTTCCATGATTAATTGGTGACGCGTTGTTACAGAAGATAATCTTTTCTTCTTTCAACACGTACACCATTCTGAATATATTAGAGATCTTTATTTATCACATATTGCACCAGTTTAATGGGTTAGAAACTGATTGTTTCTTAAATTTTAACTTAGACACTTAGGAAACACAATTTCAAAGTTGATTTCAGGTAGTATGTACTTAATTCTTGAAATGACTTCAATATATAAAAATTCACATGTGTCTACATATATCTTGATACAACTGACTATTAGTTTCAGAACTTTTAGTTATAAAATAGGTTAGAGTTTATTTTTCTATTTAACACATTTGACTTAGTGAGTATTATGTAAAATGAAGTTTTTTTGCACGGCTATTAAGAGAACTTAAATGATGTAAACATTTAACATCTATTTCTGTTTTATCAAAATTACTTTGTAATTTTGATAAAACAGAAGTTAAATTAAATTAACATAATTTGGATGCTTTTTTATTGATATGATAGAAACAAGAATAGACTAATAAAATCAAATCTATTTTAATAATTATAACTAAACATCACAGAAGAAAAGGATAACTATAAAAATCTGATAAGATATGCATAAATTCTAAGCTAAATTACATTTTTTATTTTTTAAATGTTCTTTTGGTTTTGAACAAATAAAATAACAGAATATAACCCAGATGATCAGACAGAATGAATAAATTTGAAATTTATTTAATAAAGAAGAAAAATTATAGTAGAATTTGGAAGATGAGGATATTTAAGGTTTACTTTTCTTAAAACATTGAGTTGATTGTCAAGGTCTTCAATTTCTTTAATAAGTTCTAGACCTTGGAGATAAAGGTCCTGACTATTGATGAAAATTTGTTTTAACTCCTCTGTGGAAGAGTTGATATTAACCATATTTTGCAGTTGAGCTACATGTTTTAATAATTAGAATTAATAACTCTTTTTGATTGTTAATGTTAGTACACAAAATTTCTTGTAGATATAATTAACATTAGAAATTTGAATATTTAGGTTATGAGAGGATTCTACTATATTATTCTTGAATTGTCGAGTCGATTTTAAAATAAGTTGCATTAGATTTGCGTATTGAAGCATCCTGAGTAGAATTTTCTATTGAAGATGTTAGTTGAAATTTGCGTTGAGATATATGGTTATTTTGAAGATCTTTAATAAAAAATGGCGTAAAATTAGGAGGTAACATTTGAACCTTCTCAGTAGGGTGTGAGACAGGAAGAATGGCATTCCAACAGCCCACATATCCATTAGGCTTTCTCTGAATACTATCTAACATTGGACTAGTGCTGATATGAGGTTTATTTGACTCTTCTAAGACCTGATTAGGTGTGATATTAGTATTAGCATTAAAATTTAGTTGGACTAAATTATGATTAGGGAGGAGATTTCCCGAATTAATGGCGATTATGTCTGGGAGAAGATATTTTCCTCATAGCCTGTTTATAGGAAATCCCAAAAAAAGGTCACAGTCACGTCAAATTTCACGAAAAGGACATTTTAAATCTAAGGGAAAATGACTTGCTATGCAGTTTATACAATAGGCTACATTAGGATATTAATTAGGATGTCCTTACCACAATTTGGACATAAGGGTCTGCCTCAACATAAGTGTGTAGGATGAAAGTGATAGCAATTTTTGTATTGGATATCTGATTTAATATTATGTTTAAAGGGAAGTCTTTAAAAATGAATGACTGAGTGTGAAGGTAACATGCTTGCTTTGAATATAATATGTTCTAATTTGGTAGGAACTCTTTGAACTGATTTATCAGGGTTATGAATTGCCTTGGTCATTTGAATAGATCTAACTACATTACATTCTGCACCATGTTTGTAAAGAAGTGAATGAGGGGTTCTTATATCAAAGTCCAATAAGTCTAACAATGCTTGATTACTCAGAAAGGAATTAGCAATTACTGTATTAACAAAAGTCAATTTGATATTATTTTTTCCTATCATTGCCAGGTCCTTTAGTTGAACATTCAGATTTATAAGTTGGTTGCTTAATTGGATCTTGCTACGACCTGTAATATTGAACTTTCGTCCTGTAGCTATTGCTATGCATTCATCTAAAAAGTTAGTAGGATTTTTTTCAGGTACTACGTTAATTTTCTTTTCAATGTTTGAACTTTTAATAGACAAAGAACTGGTTACATCCTAATTAAATAAAGCATCATCAGTAGTTGGTAAGCTCATACGAAGTCTCTTATTTCGCAATATAGATTCATGATTCTCTAATGATGATGGATCCACTAAATTGATAGTATTAGCTAAATCAGATTCATTATTTTTCTTGAGATTTATGATCGTGTGCATTGTTTTCACTGGAGTCATTAAAGTAAACTTTATCCTGATTAGACACTTTAATAGAGATTGAGTGAGAAATATTTCCAGACTTAGAATTGGGAAGATTGGAAGAAGGATTACATATTTCTTATTCGAGGAAATACTAAGCTCATTATCATTATTTACTGTACTTTAATCAATTTTCACCATAAGATCTTCATTTTCTTTAGCTAGATCATTGTCTTTTGCCCTGCGAATAACTTGGAGAAGCACTGTTTTTGCCTTTATCATTCGAATTGACCGAGTTCTTAGACTTATGTTTATAACGAGGAGAATGTTTTTGTAGATTTTTCTCCTTTTCATGGAAACTGTCTGATATTATGTTATTGTCTAAAGCAGAAATCTTACTACCTAATTTCTTAGATTGAGAAGTTCTACCTTGTGAAGACATATACACAAAGATAACACACTTACAACACAAAACAGATAAAACACTTTAAGAAAGTTCATCATATTCTACCTGAAAGTAAGCATATTTAATGCTCTAGTTAATTTTATGGCTAATTAGTCTTAAGAAAGTTTTAAGCCTAAAATAGAAGATACCTTTCAAATAAAGTTGCCTTAATTATTACATACTACCTGAATTAATAGAAACTTAGGTGCATAAAATGATTGTAAATCAAAGATAGATAAAAATATCTAATTATAGTCACACTAAACACGGAAAATAACTACACGCTTGAATAGCACTTCGTCACTGTCAGCCATATTGTCTCGAATCCAAGTTCATAACCAATTCAAGAGTTCGATCAATGCCGATTTTATATTTTCTTTTTTCTTTCTTAAATTAGTTTCATTGTTATAGGTTTTGATATTCAGAACAATAATCAAACTATCCCAACAATGAAGAAAAATGAAAATAAAAAATCGGCATTGATCGAACCCTTCCATTGGTTATGAACTTTATTTTCTGAAAGTTAGATATCTCTAGTTTTGAATTTGTAGGAGTAGCATTGAAATTTCATGCAAGGATAAAAACATATTAGACATATAAGGAGGTAGTGCTGCCATTTTTGGTTGGATATCGTTGTTTTACATTAACCTGAATCAGTCTTCATGTAATTGTTTAGACAACACGTCAGATTTGTTTTCTTTGGCCATTGATTTAATGACAGGCCAATAGTGTGAATTTTTGCCTTTGATATCCTTTTTCTAGATGAGGCAAGTATTTAAAAAACAAATGTTACATATTCTTGCTTTCTAAGGCCCCCATTCACGTACAGTCCCGGCCCCAAGTCCTGAATTTGAGGCCAGAACTGCACAGTTTGGCCTTTGTCATGCCCTCCCCACACACGTACAGTTTGGTGCGAAGGTTGAGCAATCGGCGGGCGGGAAATCCCACACACGTGCAGTTCAGCCTCAAGGCCGAGCGATCTCGAGGTCGGGCCTCATGGCCTCAATAGGTTCCATTGAGGCCAACAGGTCAACGATTCGTCTCATGGATTCACCATACACGTACCGTTCTCCTTTAAGACAAGAACTGTACTGGTATAGTCCAGTCCTTGAGATAGAACTGTACGTGTATGGGGGCCTTACTATACGTGTAGCACTGGACAAACACTTTTTATCTTGATATTTTAGTTTAGAAACTTTTTGTGTCATTCTTTTTATCGACTTCGTTTGTCGCTTGGGCTATACTCACTTCTTGCTAGCGTGATGTTTCGGTAACTGCTACTGAGGTAGTTTATTTCGAAGAAGATCTTTGTTGGTTCTTTTCTAGTACAGTGACGGAAAAAAGTATTCCCGGAGCGTCATTTTTAATTTTCGTTTAAATTGATCAACTCTTTGTATAACCAAAACAAAGAAAAAACAGATTAGGAAATGTTAATAAATAGTACAAACACATGGTTATATTTTACTAAATTATAAAGAAATCCTATGCAAAGATTAGAAGGAACTTGTCTACTTTCAGTTCAAACACTTTTGGAGTATAACATGATCAATACTTAGTTCTTCTGGTTTTTCGTTTTGGTGTATGCGGTGTGCTCCTGGTGCAGGGTCCGTTCAATAAATACCAAATCAATTTAAATTAATTAATTACAAAAAGGCATATAAGATTCAAAGGACGAAAGTAGCCATTTGAGCTAGAAGTCCTCTAGCTGCCCTGCGAGCAGTTTAGGAATACAGGTGTGGATGGATTGAAGGTTCTTCGCAGTAGAAACGACATGCGACAGTATACTTGCAATAGGAAAGTTCTTATTCTGGCTGCTCCAGTCATCGGAAAACAAAAGCACTTTCTAGAACGTCTTCATGTCGAGCATTTGAAAATACTCATTTATTTAACGTGTGTCTAGTGCATTGATTAAATAACTCGATACATTCTGCCAATTAAAATAATCAACAGTAACTATGTTTGTTTTTAATGTAATTTACATCAATTAGCTCCACGCCAAAACTACCATCACTCATTATAAATGACATGTCGTATGTTCAGGTACGTCTGTTCGACTCTAGTAATACTTGT
>JAGDQP010048824.1:0-14653 GCA_022664845.1 Lepisma saccharinum
TATATCGTGCTTCTTGTTGGGTCTCTGAGGCAGAGAGAAAGAAAGTGTTCATTGCAGTTCAGTGAAATAATTAGAAATGGTTGTTGGATGGAAGGTTTTATCGGGTTGTATTGGAGACTCCTCTTATGACCTAAGGAAGATTTGTCTCTGAGAGGCTTAGTCGGGCAGTACATTCTATTTCACTTTTGCTATATCTAGACGATGATAATGATATGAAAGTTGCTGAAAAAGAACTCAACTTTTACTCCAAAATCCATGTTTCTTGTTTTTCATCTTCATCGAATAAAGTGCGTGAATAATTCGGAATAACCTTTTCTGTTATACTTTTACGTTCTCTGACATTATTAGCAAAGATACATTGCTAAACCTGATTATCCCGACAGACACATTGTCTTCAGTATTGGCTCTCCCACTGAAAGAATGTACGCCTTCCTTGAGCACCATCTCCAACCGTTTGTCCAGGCTCTCCCTTCCTACATCAAGGATGGCAACCACTCCACACTACGTTTTATCTCTTATCCTGTCCCACCTGACATCATCTTAGTTACAGTCGACATGATGTGACGTGACTTCACGATTATTTATTGGTGGAATAATATTCTAATATTATGACCTCAAAACATCTTAGATGCATAACGACGTAAAATAGAAGAATAAAGAATTAAGATACTGTATACCGATATTCCCCACACCCATGGCCTCGCTGCCTTGAGCACTTTCTCGACGCATGCTCCAGTCCTCGTAAATCGTAAACCCAGCACACCATTTCTGCTTCAGCTAACCCGGTTTGTCCTCACCATGAACAGCTTCACCTTTGAGAAACACTATTTCCTTCAAATCAAAGCACATCCATGGGTATTAGCGTGGCCCCTTCCTAAGCTAACCTTTTCATGGGACGCTTTGAGACCCAATATCTCAACTCCACACCTCTCATACCCTTCACCTTGCTTCGCTAAATCGACGATATATTCTCAACTGTACCTCTCCCGCGATGTTCACTGGGTCCTTCGCAAGGAATGCAACTTTCCTTGATGTGGATGTCTGGTTCAAGAACAATCGACTTGAGACAGGTGTTCACATCAAAACAATCAACAGTATGCAGTATCTCCATTTCAACAGCCCCCATCCATACGATAAACGCTCTCTTCCATACGCTCTTACTGTCTGGGGCTCCCACATATGCACCTCTGATGACCTACTTCAAAATTATTTCAGTACCCTCTCCTCATCTCTCACTGATAGTGAATATCCCAAACATCTCATCCGTAAAGAACTGGACCGTGGCAGAAATCACCCTAACTCCAACCGGCGTCCCCGAGAAGCTTCCTCAGCTCGCTTCTCACCTAGTGTCACCCCATCCCTCAGGCCCTTCAAAAGCTACTCAAACTGGCGCACCCCATACTTTCTTCGTCACCTGAAGCTGAAAGAGTTTTCCCGCCGTGCCCCAAAATAGTTTACCGCAGAACTTCGAATCTCAACACAGTTCTCACCAGAACTGGATTCCCGCCCCCTTCCACCAAACATGGCAAGTGCTATAGATCCCGCTGCAGAATCTGCCCTATTTTTGATCCCAGTCTTTCCTTCGTACATCCTGTTACTCACAAGACGTGCCTTTTCCGACAGCCTGGCAATCGCATATCTTCCAACCTCATTTATCTCCTACTCTGTAATCTGTGTTCCACCTTCTACGTTGGCAACCCAAATTCCTCTAACAATCATCAACAACAACCATCGCTACTACTCCAAATCACAACTTCCGCATCTCCCCATGCCTAAACACACTTCTCATGGCTGCATTTTTGACGAAACCTTTCGAGTCAGCATTGCTGAAAATTCTGAATCCTGACTGGCCTGCCACAGTTACAAAGAGATAGGAGCAGGCGTACATCTCTTATCATTTCCGCCAACCATGAACCCTGCCTCAACTGCCAAGACCTGACACTCGGATTCCACGGGCCAACATTTTCCTCTTGACTCTGCTGACCCGTGGATTCCATAGAGTGTTCTCGTGATTCAAAAAAGTGAAGCGAACCTACAGGTACAAGTAGTACGAATAGACAACAGCATGAGCTTAGAGTTCATTTAGGAAACTACATTCAGTATTTATTTTAGTGTACAGGCTGACAGCTTAAGTTAGCATCCTATACGACGACCAACGAATCTAGCTGGTAAGTCAAGTGCTGAAGTTTGTAACTTCATTTTCACTATGAGACTAAACCAATGTCAATGAAAACCTCTTGCTTTTCATTCTTTATTCAAGCTACATCCTATTTGATCGCAGGATAAAGAACTTCTACGAGGACAATCTTACGTGGTGAATACTTCCTAGAATTGTCTTCCCTTTATTTTGATTTGTTTGCAGGTCAACTCTCTTGGCGAAATGCTCGACCTATCTTTTCATTTCTTTTTTTTTCTCTCTCTCTCTTCTTGAGACACCTCAGACGATGAGATGCTTGGCTTCCTTATCTGAAATTGCTTGCAGGCTAAGAGACCATAGATTTTTTCTTCTTTCTATCTTATGAATGCCATATTAAACCAAACAGAATGCATACTTGGAATGCTTTTCATTCTCTTTACAAATGTTATTAGTAACAGTATATGAAAGGACGGAAACATAACATGCAAATTTTTTACGCTTTATATCATTTTTTAAAATCTTCAGTAACTCAGTCAAATTACATTTCCTGTACCTAGAAATGACTGCAACTGCCTTTAGCAATACAAACGTCTTGCTAATGATCTATATTTTTGTTTCTTTTCACTTCTTTTCTTCTTATTATTTATAAAGTTAAGAGGAAATGTACTATATGCATGTAAGCGTATTAATCTAAGATCTTGCGTTAAAAATATAGGCCGATAGGACAATTTGTTTATAAGTTAGCTTGTGCATACAAATTTTCTTTTTTAAAAGTGGCTCTTGTTATTACAATATCAGTAATATATTATCAATTAGATTTTTGAGTAGTAGAACACACTAAGATGCCCAACACTAGAGGCAATCCTGATCCAAACGAGGGGCAAACCCCCTCCCCGTCCCACTTACAAGCAAATTTATAACCCGCCACTTTACAAAGTGATGAACCTTTCGGTGAATTTCTGTCGAAATTCCGATTAATAGTAATGTTAAACGAGTGGGCGGACGATGAAGCTAAAATTAGTTTTGGAGTTTTTTTAACAGGGTGTCCGTTAGATATCTTGCTTAGTATTCATGGTGAAGAAGGTTTCGAAGAATTGACTTTTAAAGAACTGACAGAAAAAAATATTTGATCAATTAGGCCAATTACGCACGTGATCCAAATCGAAACTCTTCTGAATGCAAGGAAACAAGCGGAGGATGAGAATCCTTTGCAATACGTTATTCAGAAGAACAAATTAATGTAGGAACTTTGTCCTGATATAGCCGTAGAAAGGCGCATATACCATATCATTGTCAGCCTATGAAAGTACCTTTTGGATCAAGTCTGCATAAAATTAAATCTATTTACGAACTGAAAATCAGATTACACGCACTTATGAACAGGGATTTTCGATGAAAAAGCACCAGACACTCGAATTACAGCTTACTCAAAACAAATTGGCAGAAACATATTTCAAACAGCCTACCGGCCAAGCTCAAACAGGGCTAAACTTTTTGTTGACTCCCCGTCTTCAACAAAGTGCACCCGCTCTTGACGCATACACACCCAACCAGCAACATAATTTAAATACAGTCTTTAAGTATTATTTATCAGTCACAGATAGACCGACAAGCCTCTTGCAAGCGACCACTCAATGTAGTGACCGCCAATGTAAATACAGCTTCAGTTTACCCGACTGCTTCAAGTAGCAGCGTACAGAGGGCAGACATATCAGTGCCTAGTAATAGTACTGCCAAACAAGTATATCCACCTAGCGGCGACTTTGGAAGCACGTTGACACAAGTTTCAAGTACGCATCAAGTGAGCCAGGTAGCCAAACGAAACACGTCTAACAGACGTGAACACTTTATCAGCTAGACTAATGAACGTAACGTTACAAGTTCAAGATCTCCGTTTAGAGCAGTTAGCTAACAAAACTAATCAAACATACGCATATAAGCGTAGAGGCAGGGGTGAAGCACGTTCAAGGCCCTCCAACCGAAATATTTTTTCAAGGCAGAATTACTACAATTACGATTGTCGTAATAGAAACCAGCATAACACATATCCTGGTAACTACCATGAACAGTCACGAATCCAGAACTGATGTGTCCCCACGTTGAACGAAGTCCCCCCCCCCCGAAGTAGAGGTATAGGCAGTAATAGGGGTAGAAATAGGGATAACCCTCCACGAAATTCTCGAACTTATGTAACAGAACAGGAAACAAGTGGAGACGAAAATTTAAACTAGACGCGGGTGTGCGTGGGACCACCACCACCCTAAAAACAAACAAAAAAGCATTATGCAATACAAAAAACAGTAAATTGTCAACTTTTCACCACGGAAATGTCTAATAAACAAATTGCAACTGTGAATGCAAGAATAAACGGCAAAAAGCAAGAACTAATCCTGGACATGGGAAGTTCTCTTTCGATCCTCGGGAACCATGTGCCAAAAAATGCAAAAATTATAATTGTCAAAACAAGAGTTAATGGTATTGCGGAAAAAATCTTACATTTAGAGAAAGGTGTAATTTTGAATATTAGCATAACAGATGTTACGTTTAAGCATCCTTTCTACATCGTCACACATGTGTTTACAAAGCCAATATTAGAAAGGGACCCATTACAGTGCTAAAATAGATTTTGCAAGTAATACATTTAGTTTGTATCCAGTAATCCAGTTGAATTTACACATAACAAATTCAACAAAAACAGTACATTAGTTAGTGCGTACATATGGGATGTGAGCAAAGACAGTCTTTGTTACCCGAACATATTCTATAGAATAAAACCACATTCTCTAATGACAGTACCTATTGGGACCAAAAATGACATTTCTACTACAGACGTCTTTTTTGAACCCAATGAAAAGCTGATGAAAAAACTAAAAATAAAGATTCTTACCCAGATTACATCTGGTAAGCAAATATGTGCCTTTGTTTCAATTATTAGCAATGACAGTGTAGTATTTATTGCACAGAAAAACGGTATTAGGCAAGGTTTACATCAGCTTTAAAATAGAACCTATTCAGAAGTTAAAATCACGTTTAGAAAAGAATACACATTTAAGTGTAATGCAACCGAACAACCTAATAACGAGTTATAGGAACGTCTTCAGCTCTTTGATATTACAAAATTCAGTATTAGTGAAACTAACTGCCGAACAAGGGACAAAAGTAGAAATAATACTCTACGAATTTAGACATATGGTCATATTCTCCCTCAGATATTGGTTTAGTTAAAGGTTATAAACGGAAACTACATGTAGATAGATCCGTAATACCCTTCGCGCACACCACTAGAGAAATACCAATCAGTATTTTAGTGGTTGAAGAAGCACGGCGACGATCTCGTTTCGGCAGGAGTGTTGAAAGTGGGCAGAACTGATTACACATCCAGAGTTGTAATCGTAAAGAATCCTGACCAGTCTTACCGCCTGTGTGCAGATATGAGACATTTAAATCAATATGTTCATAAACCAGCTGATGTCCAAGTTAGCATAAAATCGGTTTTCTACAAAGTAAGAAACTGCAAGTATCTAGTATAGACGTCAACTCAGCATTTTGCAGCTTAGAAGCGGATGAAAATCACAGAAATACCTTGGTGATCTACGTCTACAAACCAAAATCATCCAAAGTTTTTGCGAATGGGCACAGGAAACCCGAAAATTAACCGCCTTATATGGTGATTACCTAGCTCAGAGTGAAATCAAACAATTTATGTCATGTTTTTATGAACAAATTGTCTCCGCAAGTTTTATCCGAATCCCAGGCATTGAAATTGGTAGCAGATCATGAACTTCTTAGAGACACAAGTTTGATTTAGGTTTGTTATATACCGTTTCTAAAACCTTTTTAGTTTCATTTAATTTTCTTACTAGAAATGTTGATATCCTCATACAAATACCTGTAATTAAGCCAACTTCCATGGCAATCCTCCTTGAAGTTACGAATCTTGGTTTCTTATATGATAAAACACAAACTTCTATTTCTTTATCTAGATTCGCATTTACCTCAAGTAGTGAATTCCTAGAGGTAGAAGTGAAATTTTGTACATTTGAAAGTTTTCTTTATATTTGTACACCCCGTAGTTTTAGGAATTCTCAAAAGGCCGTTTGTTTAAGAGAAATTGTTCATAACAACACGTTTGCTTCTTGTCAATTGCAAACTTTTGACACAAATGCTAAATATATATACATATATACAGATGCAGGTATTTTAATTTTTTCTTTAGTAGCTAGCATTTCATAGAACTTATAAGTCAGAAACAGGCATTTCTCATAGTAAACCATACAAAAACACTAAGAGAAGATCAATATTTTCTCATTATAACGAGTTCGAACATATCATTTTTAAAGACATGATATTACCTTGAAAACTACAAATTCGAACGGCTGCACATCATTCAGGTCTGAACAATAGAAATCTTACCTTTATTGATAGAAAACTCGACGAGAAAATTAGACAAATTAATAGGTCAACTAGACTACAAAAATTCAGAATAAGCATATTAAACCATTAGAGTTTGACTTTTCACATACGAATTTATTAATTATTATAATTATTATAGTTTTATTTCTTTCGTTAGCAGTAGCACTAACCTGCACTTTTTGGGTAATGTCTAAAAGAATTAAGGTATTTGAACATCAAAAGGCTTTCTTTTTCTCTATTAATTTCAGGAGATGGCAAAGCTCGCCATAGCTTTAGCATGTACTACTGTCATATTCTTAGCTTCAATATTTTTAAAGCTATGTAGTTGGATAAAAAGTAAAAATATTAAGAGATCTCAGATTATACCTACACTGGTAGATATAGATCTTAACCCTCTTCCTGTACCTATTTCTTCTATAGGAAACTATCACGCTTATGAAATTCCTTCTTACAACCCTTTTGACTCTAACCAGCATACGAAACGCCTATTTCTTTACCTATACTTGATATGAAGCAAATTCAAAATCAAACTAAAGTTACGACTAATATGCCAGCTCTTTCTCCCGTTCTTACAACGTCTTTTGAAAAAAAGGAGGAAACTTCTATTGAAATTTCACAACCTAATTTACCTCACGAGAACCTTCTTTTTCAGTCGCCGAACTATCCCAAAGGCAGTTACGGTTTTTGCTTATATAACGGCACTTGACTCAAAATTACATAGTCTACATGTCCATCCAAACACAGCCACTACATAGCCAATCTTAGGTTCAACATCAAAGATGTTGTCAACCTGCCTTATATCGCTGCACGAGATGATTTTCTCAACACCCAGAGTTTGGTGAAGACACCGTTGTTATGGAAGATAAAATAGAATCACGACGGATCATCAACAGTTCATCTCGATTCTCATCTCCACTAACCCCTTTCCCCCCCACCCAGTATCTAGTGATCAAGACTTCTTTAATGAAGCAAACTGTGCATCATTTATGTTTTTCTTTTTTATGCAGTGATTTGTAAAAGTATCTACAATATGTTTTATAGCATTTTTTGTTGTGAAAGTGGTGTTGGAAGACACATTTATTAGTTCTTTTTTGTGTGTTTGAAGTGAAAGATGATGGTACTATATCGATATTATATGATGGATGTGAGTAAACATGATGTTATATTTTACGAATTTTCTACGCACATAAGTACCCACTAAATTTTGTTTTTACCAAGAGGGCTATGTAAGGCACCCTAGGTACCTTCGAACTCAGTACTCTAGAAAACGCCATGAAGAAGTTACAGGTATTATGTCACCTATACTTAGAGGACAGTTACCTCAACGTTTGGAAGTCAATTTTTTTATTTTACATAACTATTTCGTACAAATAAGAACATGTGCAATGGAGAAGAATGTACTTTCAAACCAAACAGGTAGTTTGCGACTTCGAGTTATACAATGTAACAGTATAAACAATGAATTTGATTTCAACGAAAGACTTTTCCGGCAAGACCCGTTGTAAAGACTTGACACGGATTCCACTGGCCAACATTTTCCTCTTGACTCTGCTGACTCGTGGATTCCATAGAGGGTTCTCGTCATTCAAAAAAGAGGAAAACGAATCTGCAAGGTACAAGTAGTACCAACAGACAACAGTGTGAGCTTAGAGTTGGTTGAGTAAACTACATTCAGTATTTAATTTAGTGAACAGGCTGACAGCTGAAGTTAGCAACCTATGCGACGACCAACGAATCTAGCTGGTAAGTCAAGCGCTGAAGTTTGTAACTTCATTTTCACTATGAGACTAAACCAATGACAATGAAAACCTCTTGCTTTTCATTTTTTATTCAAGCTACATCCTATTTGATCCCAGTATAAAGAACTAAAGCTGTCCTCTCTTATAGGAGGAGAAACTTACATTATTAAATACCAGTTAGTAATTAAATAATCATAAATTGAGTGAACCGAGGGTTTTTCGTCAGTCACACAAGGCAAATATTGGAATGGCACTGGCCGACTTCTTTTTATATCCTTTCCCGTTCCCTATCCTAGCCAGAGCCATGGTTCAAAGGCTAAAGGTCATATATAATATTCAATTATTACTGTGAACCGTAAGTGCCCTTTCCACCCCAGGGTAATAAGAAAAATATTTTTACTCTCCAGATGGATGTCCCGTTATCGTCCAAATTACAATTTTCATAGTAGCAGTAGGGAAATATGGCCAATATATAAGATTTTTTTAAACATTTTCGAGATGTTCGATTTTGAAAAAATCAAATTTGAAAATTTCTGGATAATTTTCGGGGAACAAACTTTTGTACAGTTCTATCAAGTAAAATATCAAACGAAAGCTTGTTATAAGAGCTTTTTAAAGAAACCTCTATGAGCTCTCTATTACTTTGGTGAGTAATAAGAAAATGTTGTAAATTAAAAACACGCAAAATTTAACTTTTCTGTGGATTCTGAACGGTAATTGAACAAAAACAAACCTACGCGTAAGAAAAAAAAAAAAAAAAAAAAAAAAAAAAAAAAGGCATACTCCAAGGATACAGAAAGACAATCCAAAACTCGTAGAAATCTGAGAAAGTGAGGTAGGGAAAGTGTGTTGAATTGATGTGGAATGACCTAAATACAGAATTCGCGTTAATTCGAATAATGTAAAAACAGGTACGAACTATAATGGAAACGATTTTTTTAAATAATCGTCTCGAAGATATTTGACTGATTGAAAAAAAAAAGTTGCTTCGAAAAAGAAAAGAAAAGTCATTATAACAATTCATATTACAACAATGTGTATTGATTATGTTGTAAAAGGAATTTCTGTTATCATTAAATTAATATTATTTCAGGGTATATCGTGAGATGTTTCTATACACATAATCTGGTAAGGAAAAATAAAAACAACTTTGAAAACTTATGATAATTGAGTTCGTTGCAATTTACAGTGATTACGTCACTGTTCGTTTCACTTCATACTTGAGATGATGAAAGCTTATTTGAAACTAGTTTGGTCAACACATGCTATTTTTTATGTTTGCAAACCATTGTTCAGTTATTATTAACACTCATTTTATTGCATTAGATGATTCCTGAAGAGAGAAAAAGGGTGGTTACATTGCTTATTTTTTCAGAGAATTTTGGTTCATGGCATTATTTGTGATGTCCATGGAAGAAAGATGTCAAAATCCTTGGGAAATGTGATACACCCTGAGGACGTGGTGAATGGAGTTTCTTTGAAGGTAATTTCTGTACAACGTATTTGTAGTATTACCATTTTGCATGCAATTTGTAAAATTGTGCGGATCATGTGTTGTTCTAACTAACTAAATTACGGAACTCGGAAGTTCATTGCTGCAATAACAAACGTTTTCCATTTGGCAAGCTAAAGCCAGTTTTCATTACGAATATCTACCTCCCAGCGATCTTTTCTAATAGTTTCCTCAGTGACGTCTTAGTCTTCCCAACAACCTTTTTACTCTTGATTTTATAATAATAATAATAATGATGATTAAAGCCCGGAAGTTCAGGCATTTATTTAACTTGAAACAGGCAGGCAAACAAGCATTTATTATTGCTGAAATCACTTAAAGAATGAAATATATATATTTTTTTAAATATGATTTACCCTCATTTCTTTTAATATCATGTATAAGCACATCATTCTACACTACATCACGATGTTCTTTGTTGGTAGCACATCACCCCAAGTTGTTTCTTCAAGTTTTCAACACATATTAAGCCTTCTGTCTCTGAGAACTGTTTATACTTTCGAAAGTGATCTCTCAATGTCCACAGAAGAAAGAGGAGCGTACATATACGGACGGGTTCATATAAAAAATAATTTATTTTTTACCTTTAAGTACACTGCATGTGTTTTTAATTTACTCTAGATCCTCATTACAGGTTTACATTTGTTCTTATACTTCCAACAGTTTATTTATTGTTTCGCACACACTATCCATAGTTGTCACCAGTTCCTCGCCTTTCTTCTCAAGTTCTATTATTGCTTCTGGCAACGTAGTGTAGTATGCATGATCTGCTAGGTCATCATCCAGTGACAGGTCTTAACACCATGAATTGTACGAGAGATTCAGAAAATACTGAAGCAGTGAAGGGTGACAGTAAATGGGAGGCGAAACACGAGGTCAGCTTAAATATTAAAGAACCATTCTATTCACAATTTTCTCCCAGCTGAATTCACGTCTAGGAGACAGCTTAAGGCGACAAATGCAGCGTTGCTACATTTTTGTTTGTGTTTAAGGTTAATGTAATGCAAAGATCTCCAACAAAAAATGGCAGCACTACCTCGTTATATGTCTAATGTATTTTTATCGTTGCACGAAATTTCAATCGTTCTCCTAAAAATTCAAACCTAGAGAGTTCTAACTTTAAGGAGTTGTTGAAATCGCGTGATTATTCTTTTGAATATTAAAACCTATAACAGTGAAGCTCTTTCAACAGTGAACAAAAAAAGTTAAAAATCTGCATTGCTCAAACTCGTGAATTATGAACTTTCTTCCCTGAAAGTTAGAACTCTCTAGGCTTAAATTTATAGAAGTAGCATTGAAATTTCGTGCAACGATATAAGAACATGACACAAACAAGTATGGAGGTAGTGCTGCCATCTTTTGTTGGAGATCGTTGCTTTACATTAACCTTAATGCAAAAAAAAAAAACACACAAAAAAAACAAGCTAAAATACATTAAAAGAACTGTATTATGTTTAGAAATAGGCAAAAAAGGCAAAATGAAAAAGCATCTTTAAATGTTCCCACGATTAGTAAAAAGTTAAATATTATTTATATGCAGATAATTCGCAACGAAAACGAAAAGGAATTTTGCCGAACTTCCGGGCTCTATTAATAATGATAATAATGGTGGTGGTAGTAGTAGTAGTAGTTGTTGTTGTTGTTGGTTTCTGTTTCTGTTTCTGTTTCTGTTTCTTCAGAGTTGAAAAATGCATTGGTATAATTTTATGTCGATGATTTAAGATTACTTCCAATCATTACCAGCAAAAGTGATAATGATAAAATACAGGACGATATACAATGCGTAGACAAATAAAATAAAATGAATGTAAATAGTCCCAAAACGAGCTTCTATTACGTTTACTCGTAAAACAAACTTTATGGTCAAACAAACATATGATGAGTAATATCATAAATAGAATTCAAAGCGTAAAAGATTTAGATGTATATTTCTATCATGACATGACATTTAGTACTCATCTGCGTGTTTTAACTACGGAAAGTAAATTGATCCACCAAGGTCGGAAATCTCTGTTATATGTACTTACGTAATGCTATATAAACTCTTAGTAAGAAGTAAAATTGAGTATGCAATAATCATGTGGAATACTATTACCATAAAATTAAAACTAGAATGGACATTTCCGTTTTCACCGTCCTTATATATTTAACAATTTGATTGCGTACTTCAGATTAAGAAATATATCATGTTTTTGAAATTTCAGCTGTACTGTTTCTCGTTACGTAGAAATGTAGTATGAAATATTGAAGAATTGCATCTCCTACGTCGTTCAACGAAGGTCGTCTTCTGATTGGTTTGACGTAATCAATTTGTAGTAGTTCAATAGATATATGTATATTACTGTGTACATTGACAAAAGAACATGAAAAAGAAAGAATAATCACATCATCCCTTAACAAAATAATTAATATATACCATGGCACAACACACTTGAACAAGTTGAAACAGCAAATAGACCCTACCTGTATTTATTAATAGAAATGTCTGAAATGAATGGCATAGTATTGTCTCACTTGCAATGCTTCTTATCGCTATTTTATGTCGTGTTTGACGTGCTCTCAATGTGGCATAAATCGTTAACGCGTATATTTTTCAATCTGTTTTTCCTTCACCGAAGCTTGATCGAAATCCCTATCGAGAAACATTTTTTTTCTTACATATAGTAACTTCAATAGTTTCAATTTAATTCTTTTTTCCTCTCCTTCTAATATCCACCATGTTATTAGAAATAAATTTCCGGAAACGAGATTATTCTTTCAATGTGTCGTTTCTGACTTATTGAGAGTTATTCGTTTTCTTCCCATTGTAAGGCCTAGACTTTGGGCTCCAAGTTAGAAACGTTTTATCTCCAGAACGAAACGGAATTTCACGCATGTTCATAGTAACAGTTGTTTCGATGTCAAGAATCACCTCCCCAAGTCTTTCCCCTTCCCAAATTTTTTCTACTATATTTTTCTACCCTCTTTCAAGGTTCCTCTCTTTCTTTGTCTCTCCCATCATCCTCAACTCCTTCCCCTGTATTCTGTGTGATTCCCCTTTAATTAGTCGTCCTTGATCAGACCTCTCTTGACATTTGCCGGAGCAATCTAACCTCTGCCACTTAGAGATTCAAAAGTAACCATATAAGCGAACCAACCACCTTAAAACAACCAAAAAATCCTAAGTGCCCGCAGCCAGTTCTCAACCTTTCTTCCCTCACACTTTCAGCTACCGAACGCAAAATCCTTTCGTACGGCCTTTGCCTTTCTACTGCCCGCCATATTGAGCACCCGAACCTAGTTAACGATTTCCTCACCTCTGCCTGTAACCTCAGGTAGCACTGCCACTGGTCCACTCATCCTGACACCTCTAAGACAAGAACCTCTGACACCGAAACTCATCCCAGATTCCTTCCTCCTCATAGTGAAGACTCTACCCTTCTCCATCCAGACCACCCTATTGAACTGTACATTTCCTTCCTCTCCAAACAAATTACTAATCTTGAATTTACTGACAAGTTCCAACCACATCATTGCAAAACGAAGAGCTGTCTCAAATCTTCGTGTTGATCCATCATTATCCGCCAGGCTGACAGGGGATCCACCACGGTAGTCATGAGTTACTCTGACTACCAATCCGAAGCCTTCAAACAACTTTACGATCCTACCTTTTACCGTCCCCTGGAGGAAGATCCCACCCAATCTTTCCTTGATAGGATCCGCAACTACCTCCAAGCACATGAACTCCATGAGGGGCTGTCGCGTTCCACTCTCTCTACACTTTGTCCTGACAATCCCAGAACTCCTAAATTTTACCTACTTCCCAAAATCCATAAACCTGGTAATCCCGGCAGAGCTGTCGTTTTACGTATTGTGGCTTTCTCACTGAAGGCCTTCCTTGACCACCAACTTCAACTATGTTCAGGCTATTCCTTCCTACTTCAAAGGTACCAACCACTTCCTCTCTACAATACATTCTATCTCTGATCCTCACCCACCTGATACCTGACACTATCTTAGTTACAGTTGACGTGACATCACTGCGTACCAACATTCCCCATACCCATGGTCTCGCTGCCCTTGAACACTTTCTTTGCACACGCCGCAGTCCTCGTAAACCCAGCACACCATTTCTGCTTCAGTTTGTCCTCACCACGAACAACTTCACCTTTAAGAAACACAATTTCCCGCTAATCAGAGGCACAAATATAGGCACTCCCATGGCCCCTTACTACGCCAACGTTTTCATGGGACGCCCGCATCTGTTCCTCTGATGACCTACTTCAAAATTATTTCAGTACCCTCTCCTCAGCTCTCACTGACTGAATATCTCAAACACTTCATCCGTTAACAACTGGAACATGGTAGAAATCACCCGTCCAGCGGAACTCCTTGAGAAGCTTCCTCCGCTCGCAAGCTTCTCACCTAATATCACCCTTGTCTTCAGTCTTTGAAAAAGCTCCTTAGACTGCCGAAGCCCTTACTCCCAGCGTCACTAGAAACTGAAAGTTTCCCGTCGTGACCCAAAATAATCTACCGCAGACCTCCGAATTTCAACATGATTCTCACCAGAACTGGACAATCCCACCCCATCTTCCTAAACCTGGCAAGTGCAACCTGTCTTATTAGGTAGATTTCGAAGAAAAATCTACCTATTGAGATCGGTACGATATCAAAGTAAATATATAGATATATATACAGTAAACCCTCGTTAACACGAACTCGCTTAAGCCGAACACTCGGTTAGGACGAACAAAATTTCGGTCCCGGCATCGCTGTACGTTATCTTATAGGAAGTTTTATCGGTTAACACGAATTTCGGTTAGCACGAATTACGAACTAATTTTTAGTCCCTTGAGTCAGTAAATGATT
>JAGDQP010048825.1:2628-14653 GCA_022664845.1 Lepisma saccharinum
AAAACAGGTAATGAATTTGTTGTATCACAGTCCCGAAATCATTGACAAGGAGAACCAGGTAACGAAATTTATGAATACCATGTCTCAGACCGATGCGAGATACAACGCTAACACACATCATAAACGAATGCTTTATTGCCCATCATTGCATGCTCCTCCTCTCTAGTCTTTTTATCACCATAAAAACAAACAAATAAATCGTAAAAGACAAATACATCACTTAGGTTCCGGTTCAGATGATTAGCATTACTCTCTATATAGGTCCAAATACCTTACCGCTAAATCCCTATGATCGTTTCTTATTAAGTCTGTCACGACTGGTTTTATGCTTTCAAAGTCTGGATTGTTCAGTACATGACCCAAACCCATTCATTATCTTTATCACCCGTATACACTGAACCTCAAGCCTTTACTGAAATTCTATGTGTCTCCCTTTAGAAATCCTCTGTCTTTTAGGTTACTGAATCACTGTCAGATTGATCATTTCTCCATCCTGTTTGGTTTCCCTATTCATGGCTCCTTCTTCCGTTGACACAGAAATTTTTCATTCTGTTTCGTTTTCTCGGGCTATGTTTCATCGGTATTCGACTTTCTACTCTCCACATTCTGTTAACCTACTTCATCTGTTGTTTCTTCATAAGCTACCCACCCATCGTTCTGACTTTCTTCAAAATTCATGTTGCCTGGTAAAGTTCCACTTTTTTCGTCCATAGAGTCCATACTCCAATATAATAGGTCGTACTCAATGGTTTGCAAATATTTTACCCCATTCCATACTATCTCCTGCTTGTTCCTCGAAATATTGTTCTTTCCTGAAACGGATAAAACAGGAACATAAGATTGGGTCACTTGCTCCTTTACATTGTACCTTATACTTTGTTGAGCTTCTCGCAATCTCTGATGTATTTTAAACATCACCTTTAAACTTGGTGCTCCTGCATTTTAAACATCTTCGCTACCTTTATAGCCAGATTGCATTGATTAATATACTTATCAAACTGGTGTCTTTTCAAATATACCGTAGCGATATTGCCATAGTGTCTGACGTTAGAAGGTTCGAACACAATAGCATTGTTATAATGAATCAAAGCCTGATGCAAATACACTCGCATGTAAGCTAAATTTACTAGGTCTTTTCACGATGAGCTTTATGTTTGTTCTGTTCCAACTGTTCATAATTTGCATGATATATTATTTCTTGGCTATTGTCAACTGCTGTTGGAGTAGATATACTATACTCCATATCAGCACTCGGTGATAATGGTGGGCTCTTAATTTCCTTATTCAAGACTATTCTCGACCACTCAAAATCTGTCTGAATTCCCCCTGCTAAACTAACTGGTGTTAGAAATGAAATTTGTACACCGATTGAGTGAGTATCCATGAATCAGAAGAAGAAGGATATCCCAGGGGATTCTGTGATTATTGGAAAAAGGAAATGTGAATTCAGGTGTTGGGATTTCTGTATGCAAAGGCAATAGTGTATGATAATCGTAAGAGAATATTTAAGGAGTAAAATATTATTAGGTTGACTTAATCTTATTTATTACCTACGTTCAGGAAAAATGTCTTAAGGTACTGTACAATGCATGATTAAGACTTTAAATGGTTAAGCTATCGGATGAACTTTAGATACTCACGGGAGCAATTATGTTGAACAGCAGCTTCTTGATATTTTGCACAATGTACATAATTACTTTAATAAATGAAATAAATTAACTTGTGGCTCCGTGGGGTTTGAAATTGATCTCGACTTTCAAAGATTGAGAATCACTACTATAAATATTTTGCCCTCAGTGCTACTCTATTCGTGAACACCATGATTCAAAATTAAGTTACTCATTCAGACTGAGCTCGAATTTCGAGCTGAATTGCGTGATGTTGTCTAATCATTATTTATATCTACTTTATTTCTCTTTTTTATGAAATAAAACGTGTATTATGAACTACGTATTAAGAGGGTAACAGGAGACTGAAGCTTTTACGTAACAGAATCGAAAATGAAATGAAAGGAGGAAAAGGAAGAAGCCAAATGCCAAAAAGATAATTGACAACATATTCGTTCGATGCGGAGAATATAGGTGCTATACAGGTAGTTGCGTAATACACGAAACCTATTGCGTGCTTTTACTTGCCTTCTATAAAAGCACGCTTGTACTGAAATATTAATTAGATATTTTGTGTTTCAGTTAACGATTGTACTGTCAGTAATTACTGTCTCCTTCCATTCAAATGGAGCAATTTCTGGTTCGATATCGCTCCAACTGAGAATAAATATAAATAAGCTGCACGCAAAAGCAATTAGGAAAATGACAATTTAAAATTCTTATGTTTAATACAATCCGATTAACGCAGTACATGTAGTACCCGTTACGTATTTGAAAGTTAATCAAGCGTTAATTCTCAATAATTATATCTGATACATAGGGTATCGAATGACGGAACTTGGGAACATTATTTCTTTCAAGGGGTATAACCCCGAAATGATAAGAAATGCACCTTCCCAGAAAAGAAAAATGTTAGTAGCAATGGTGTAAAATTCTATGGAAAAATACAACTAATTTGCATAACAATGGAATTCCAATATGTCCGCAAAATTCCAATATGGCGAAGTTTTGAAGCGCAAATTATTTTTTGGTGTGATTTTTACTGATTTTTGTTGGAATAAAATTTCGCCCTTCTTGGGAGAGATAAGGTAGAACTGGTGAGTGGAGGTGGAGTGGGGAGGAGACACTTGGTTGTATTTCCTTGGGGAGAATTGGTGTGAATTGACAGTGAAAAGATAGTTATTTGAAGATGGTGGATCCATGAGGATTTAGGGGGAATTAGGCTGATTTGGATTTCGTGGGTGGTCGATATTATTCATTAGGGGAGAGATTTAATCCCAATCCATTATTAATTATTCATTTATTTATCATCTATTAACGAAGAAAAGCAGTAAGTGTTCTGTGTTGTTAACTTTGGAAGCTCTCGAAGCAGACTGCTAAAAGTTGGGGAGAGAGATATTTACTGGTGCTGACTCTGGGCGGGGTTTACTCAGCGAATCTTATGTTAGGAAGGGGGTCGTTAGATCACACAGGTGTTGGGAAATATAATGTTTTAAAGTTCTCATGGTTGAAAGAAACGTTACTCTGAACCAAGTGTGGAGAAAGAAATATTATTATTATTTGATATATTCAATGATGCAGAAGGAGATGGAAGAGATCCCACCATATTCTAGTGCAAAACAGGAGGAAAGGTTATGATGGAGAAGAGTAAATTATATCCAGTCAATGATATTCAATTTCAATAACTCTGTGTACTGTGGTCTATTCTGTATCGTGTTCATATATTATAGTGTAAGAGGTAAAAATCTTTAGTCTAATTTTAACTATTGATCTTGAAAATATGATCAAATTGTCAAAAATTTCTACAAAATATTGCAAAACAAAACAAAAATGTAGATATTTGTCAAGTATTACTATAACACCTGTTATTTATTTCATACCTTAAATGAAAGAAACAAGGTATTTTGAGTATTTATTGGTATTAATACAAAGTTGACTAGACTATGAAGGAAGAAATACCATCTACAACATTGGAGCTTTGCAGTTTTAACCAAAATTGGATTTGAAGGTAGTTACGCATAGTGCATGCACTCAATTCCATTGGAATATGCTAAGTACAAGATTTTACATGCACACTAAGATTCAAACTTGCGATGGAGGACAACCTTCATCATATATATCTTTCACGTGTTTTATTTGAAACAGTTTTCTTATCCATTACACTGTTTCACTACCTTTACAGACGAACATAGCATCAACTTCACACAATTGAAACATCGATCTACGAATGTGTGTTATGGTACAACCATTGGTACTGCCCAGACTTAAACCATGAACGTTTTGAGTTAGCCATTGAGCTTGCTTTTGTAAACCTAGTGTTAATTTACTGACTTCACAGGAAAGTGTAATTATACAGTGTAACATTACACTTGTATCACCTTCAACAAGACAGAATTCAAGTGCAATAATCCCATGAGATGAAATTTTGAAACCTTGTATACCAATAATGTACTGTCTTGAACAAACTAATGTTTTGTTAGAAAAACTGTTGTTCTATAATACTTTTAATTAATTGTGCAATTAATTCAGTATCACATACTAACATTCTACATTTCTTAAAAATGAATTCATTGAGATACATGACCTCCCTTCTTGTATATGTCATAATAATCACTAAATAGCTTGGGATCGTTCACATGACTCACTAAATGTTTTCATATCACTGAACCAGTGTTCTAAACGTAAATACATTCATAAGTAATATTTAAGTTACATTCACTACACAAAATTGGATTGTAGTTTAAATAAGTTATAACTGTTTGTAACACATACGTGTCCATAACAAATTGTCCATTGCTAAACGTACACTGCGACATGTTCACTCACTCAAAAATCTGCTTCACAGTCTTGAGCAATCAGTTCATCTTTCAGTCCGTCCACTGTGGGCTTCAAAATGTTTCAAAGAGCATATTCGAAGATGATGGTGTAGTCCTCATAATTTGGATGTTTCACCACATATATCTCAAACAGTTCTTTTTAGTTGTGAGGGGATTCAGGGGCACATTCCACGTACACTACGCAAAAACTCCTCTTGATCAGCGGGCTGTAATCGCCAACTGATACACTCGTGGCCTAGTTTATTAGGATAATTATAAAAGCATCCATCACAAATCAGGATTTGATCCGAATGCCATTTGCTATAGCATCACGAACACATTCTTCCTATATAACATTTTTGCCACACTGACAACTGTCTAAAATCAAAGGGTCCACCCTAAAAATTCGGGAAGTTTGTAAACTGGGATATGAAAGTACTTCCAGACTGGAACTTCCTGAGGATCCAGGGGTACCTCCATACTGGAACTAGGTGACACAGACTCCAAATTATAAGTACGGGAGAACAAGTCCAAATTGCGGGAGTCCAAAGACGAAATATCGGGAGGTGTGCATTAAAACTCCGCCAGTAAATTTTCAATGCGTTCGGCTTCGTCCACTTCACGAAGAAAGCTATCGCTAACATTGAACTCACACCATATATTTCCTGATGCCACGATGTTGAACAAAAAGTGATGTTCCAGCGAAAATCGCAAGCGATAGGGAACCAATCAAAATCGTCCCACCAATCACATTCTAATCCAATAGGGACGAGCTAGTTACGAGCTGCAAACCGGGTTTTCAAAGAGAGTTCCTCGCGTAATTCAACCATGTGGTTACAAAATAAGTAAGGCCATATCCAAATTTTGGTTTCAGATGGTCACTTCCGGCATGTATTTCTTTATACGCTGACAACGACGCCTCGATATTTACACGGTCTGTTAATACTCTACGAGTACGTTCGTTTAAAAAATGATTTTTTTGTCTTCCGGTAATGGAATGGATCCGTACATGTATCCTTACCAACATGTTCTGAAGCTTCTCTTCTATTATAGAAACAACCATTGCAGATAGGAATATCAGACACGTCCCATTGACGTATTTCTGTCTGTATACACCACCACCACAACCACTAGTAACACCCCTCCTTGCCCCATCCAATACTCATCCCCGCCTCAAACCATAGAGACCCTCTGGGAATTCACCCGTCCCCCATTGTAATGCAAATTAGTTCTATTGTTCCATAGAATTTCACACCATTGCTAATAATGTTAAGAACTAATACGAAAAATTGAGGAACTTGTTTCCAAACACCATTTAAGTATTTTTTTTAACGATTTTTTGTTTTCCTTCTATTTTGTCCTCTTAGGTCCAGGTATATATGCCTGACTATAATAATGTTCAAACTAGCATAAATCATATTAACATTAAAAGGAAAAAGTCACAGTTTTCCTCAAAGTTCACCTAGGTCATTAAAAATATTAATTCCAAACTCCCTATATATCACGTCGGCATTCGTTTACTACATTGGAAATGCAATCTTTTGTTGTTACTAAATCTTTTATTGTTGTTTATTGTTAAACTTATACCCAGCTGTTTCAAAGAGGAACCTTAGAAACATCCCTAGCCTCAGAAATGCTTCGACATTTCCAAGGGTAATCTCTGTAAGTCATGAGAAGGGAGTAGACGTAAATAAGCTGTTAAAATTTCTAGATCTCAGTGATGACGATCAAACATTCTATGAAGAAGCACTAAGTAGTGAAAGCGCAGAAATTGATGAGGAATTCTTATACGTAGATTTTGAAGGGCCTTCCGTATAATTAATACTGTTCTAAAAAGCCTGAGATCATAAAGACCGTTGCAATACTGTTTAAAAAGCGTCAGGTTTTTGTTCATTATTACATTGGGTGTAACCATTGTTGTTGACAATTTGCAATTGCTTTTTAAAGAGATCACTTACAAAGTCGTTAGATGTTTATGAAAATTATATTCTTCATTGTGCAGTACATTGATTTTTTTAAAAAATATGCCCAAGTGGTTTCTGCAAGAAAATAAAGTTTTGTTACGTTGTTTAGGCCTAAACCCCAAATGAGATTTCTTCTTACATTTTTGCATGTTCTTTTGTATAACCATACATAACATACCGCTGAAATATGTTCCATTGAAGGAGGAAAAATAGAAATATAAGTTTTTTGTTTCTCCTGTAAAATTACAAAAAGTGACTTAAATGGTGTTTGAAAACAAGCTCCTCAATTAAATTCTGTCTTCGAAACTGATAAAGCAAATACCGACAGTGATGAGGTAAATAATTAAATAATTTATTCCTGATTTACGTTATATACATTTTATTTTCATTAATTCTTACAATTGAAAAGTACACGGGTTATGTGCATAAAAGGTGAATTCCTGTAAAATGCATTTTAAGGTCTAACTCTCCCATTTACTTCCATGTATTGTATATTCTTTAAAAAGCTATGACTTGGTGATTATTTGCGCAATTGAATTGAACCTTTCTGGGGTGTGTAAACTCAACTAATTTCTTTAGTGTACGTACCTCCTGTACTCTTCAATTATCATAGTTTTCCTATATACTTCAATTGTTTCATCGACTCTTTTCGTTTTCTGTTACTCCAATAGCCAAAATACATTGGTATCTTTAGAGTTCAGATACTAACAATAGTATTACACGATATTTATATCTGTGTAATATTGTAACGGCTTATGTTTTTGTTCAATGGCCAAGAACATGATCATAATAGATAATGAAGTACCCTCGTATATGGTTGTACATGTCGTACATATCTATAATTTTGTGTAAATGTATCTATGTCTTTATTTTATATACACTGTTGATTTGACATTCATATCCTTAAAAGTTTTTGAGTTATTAATATTTGTATACAGTCATATGTGAGTTGCTCATGAAAGTGACTGCACAACAATCCAAGTTGATAGGGCTTCGTATTGAGCTTGGTATCAAACTGACTTTTCGTTGTTGGGTTTCATAAATATTTCTGAGTCCTTTTCTCTTGTTGTTGTTGACGAAAGAAGATGGCGTATAATTGATGTTGAAACACTTTTTGACACTTTACATGTTTGAATTTAAGGTAATTGATCATTATAGTAGCGGTGGTCATCTGATCACCTTTGTTTACATTTGTATTTATAATATACTACACTCTTTATATTTATATTTATGTTTATTTTATTTTGTTACAAGTTGGACAATTGCTCTTCAAGTGTAAAATTATAGTATAAATATCATCTGATTAAATAATTGTAAATATTTATAAGGTAGGACTTATAATGAATTACGTATTGTGTCTTGAAATGAAGAATTCTCATGCGTGATTTTTCGGATAAATATGAAAATGTATTGTTATGAGGTTATTTGGGCTATCGGCAAAGGACATATTTTTTGAAATTGTTTAAGCTTATGGTATATTTAGTGATTGTTATTGAGTGCAAGTTTCAACACTTTGAATTGTTTACTTTTTTATTGGGAAGTTACAGATCTGTTATTGATTAATTGTGTCAGGTAATCTCCTATCCAGAAGTATTATGACAAAAAGTATTGAATAGGGAGTTCTTTTCATTTGTTTTAGGGACGATTTTTATTTAAAAATTGATAGTAGAATGTAGCCTAACTTTCTGGAGAAACGATCGATCAAAAAACTGATAGATGTAGATTGGGGAAACTTTTATCCTAGTAAAGCAATTAATAAAGAAGGTCGATGTAAATAGTGAACCTTTTGTATTGCATGTTGATTAGTGCAATACGAACCGAAGTAGGTTCAAAAGAGTAATATCAGATGTAAAAAGGTATTGTACGAGCTTATATCACTACGTGTAAGCGATGAATCTTTAGTTCCCGCTGTGGACTCAACGTTAAAGGTTTGTGTCCTTACTGAACAGAGCCACTTCTCCACCTGAAGACTTACGCAATATTAATAAAGAAGTTAATATTATACGCATATTTTGTCTTATTTGCCAAATACCTATAGTAAAGTATTCATATACATATCTAATCTAGTGTGGAGGTTTGCATTCAGAACTTCTAAGGCATACATAGAAGTAAATATATCTGAACGTCAACTAATCCATAACAATTTGGACGATAAATTTGCGAATTTGCAATTTACAACTTTACCCGGTTGTGTAATTGCTGAGGGACAGCAACCCTCTTACGTGACGGTCTTAGGCGAAAGTTGCAAGTCTGCCCAAAAAAACAAATGTAACTGGCAATTGTTGCTAATATCATAGCTTGTCGCGGCTCTACTCCCTCGTGTGCAGTGATACCAAGTTTGCACTTCGAAGACAGGCGGGTTCAAACGCTGCTACAAACGTTCTGACTGATGGTTTCCAGTTCTTTTCACCTATGAATGCCCAGATAGCACTTGAACGACAACTCTGGTAATTAACGTGCCTGTCTTAGAACTCGCATGAGTGTTCACCTAGGATTATTGTACCCTTGATTTGAGACCTGCATCCATCACAGTCACCAAAGCAGCCTAGAAGTACCAATGAAACGTTGGTGTAATCATCATACTTTCAACCAGTACGATCATTTGCTAATGCAATATACACATAGTATGTATATATTCCCGTTACGGATTTAAGGCAAAGTGATATCTATCCTGTCGGCCGACATCGGACAAATATCGAAATATCGAACGACACAGAAAGAGATCTGCCAATGTCGGTTGACGTACATGTGGTACTAGGGATTGCCTATGTCATGACAAAGGTCAAAAGGATGCGGAGAGTAGCGGCTAGGGCCATTGTAGTTGCAACGTGGTAGGAATTCATTATGCCAATAAAAACAGCTTAAACAGTTGTATATTTTAAAGTATATTAGTTCCTTAAATGTATTACTGTTTAAGAAGGAAGCGGTACATCCAATTAGGAGCACATGTATGAACCAATATTTTATTGTAGAACTACCCGTCTAATCTACAACCGTACTAAAGGCGAATACAAGCCCCGCGCAAGAATATACCATCCAATGGCGTGCACGAACGATACATACATTAGTGACAAATATCATACTTAACACATATTAACCATGCAAATTCGTGCCAGACAAAGGGTAGAAGCTACTACAGATAATTACACTTCAATATCATAAGAAAAGACAACGTATAGCAGAGTTCTAGAACAAGGAGAAGATGAGCACAGAATATATTTAAAATACTTTCCTTTTGTTCCATGTCTTCTAAATAAATAACCGCGGACACCATTTTAACATGGCAACATTCTCCTCCTTCCATATGAAAATAGAACTAGGTTAGTATGAAATACTGTAACCAAGGCGGTGGATTTCTATCTCGCGTTGAACTCCTGACGATCTCTGTGGTACTGTTAATGTCCTATAGTGACTGATTCGGTTCCGATGTAGACGTTAACCAATCTTCTTGTGTGAATTCTTTGTTAATTGTACTCTGTTTTGCGAGATATAATTAATGCCTATGATACACCCGCTTTTTTCCCACTAGCACCAAGAACGTGTTTGCACGAAGTCTTGAACAATGCACATGTTTATGAAGTACTATTTTTCTTTAGGCTTGTGATTTTGATGAAAAGTGTTTTTGGTCCGTAAGAAAATATTTGTGTGGTGTCAGTCTGAATGGCTATATGATTGATTTTGAAAATATATTAGTTTCAGTCGATGCAGAACTATGCATATGACAGATAAATATGAATGTATATTGCTCAGGTTTGAAGTAAGAACTGAAATGTTAAGTTGGGTATGTGACAAGAATTGTTGAACTTACGTTTGCTGATTTTTCTATCAAGGGAATAATGAATAATGCTTAACCGGAATATTTTATAACTTTCCATGAATATGAGAGTATTTTGTCGTTATTGTCCACAGTAGTCGTTATTGTCCAAGAATGCTGTTTAAATACTTCCCCGAGATAAAATTACAAATAATCTCATCTAACGCAACCTCTAATGGAAATAGGGATTTTGTATTTTATACTATGGAACCATTCATTAATCACGTACTCAAACAAGGTCCCAAGTTTACTCAAGTTTAGCTCTTGCTCATAATGCTCACGGGTTTGATAATTTGTTCGTTGCTCGCGAGTTGTTACGTCAGAAATTAGTGCCTAGTATTATCAGTCGTGGAAATAAACTTATGCAACTAACGGTAAATAATATCATATTCAGAGATACATACTTGTTTATGGGTGTTCGATTAGCTGATTTACCTGCAACTCTTGGCTTAGATGAATCTCTTAAGGAAGATGATTTTCCACACTTGTTTAACTTACCACAATACCAAAACTATGTAGGTTTGTATCCAAAACTTGAATTTTACGATATTGAAAGCAAATCACCAAAAGAGGCAGAAGCAATTGCTACGTGGCATGCAGAATGTGCCAACCGTAAAACGACATTTCATTTCCAGCATGAATTGTTAGCCTATTGCAAAACCAATGTACGTATTTTACTCTAAGTCTCATTCGATTTTCTAATTTGATTGAAGCTAAGACAAACTTGTTTCAATGTTTCTTGCATACTCCCACAATTGCTGCGTGCGCGATGAAAATTTTTCGGTCATGCTATCTTAAAGAAAATACAATTTCAATTATACCTCCCTTAGGTTTCCAATATGGTACGAATCAAAGTAAAGTAGCTAAGCAGTGGCTACGATATATGGAGTTCAAACACAACATTAAGTTACAAACATGTGAAAATGGTAAAGAGGCACAATTCAAAAATTTCAGACTCGATGGGTATGATAAAAATACTCGTACAGCTTATGAATTTTACGGTTGTTACTATCACGGCCACAGTTGTATAACCCAATGTAGAGACCAAGTAATTGATAATAAAGCGTGCAGCTTAAACAGCCGATATGACGCAACGTTAGCACTTGAACAATTTTTGAAAAATAGTTGCAATGTAAAAGTTGTTTCCATTTGGGAATGTGGGTGAAAGAAATAAGTGAAAATGTCTCCTGAAATTCAGAGTTTCATCCGTGATCATTGTTCTAATGTAGAAAAACCATTACAGCCTCGGGACGCATTTAAAGGCGGGCGTGTGGAATACTTTAAAGCATTATATGAATGTACAGAGCAAGAGGTATGTGAGTACGTAGATTTTACAAGCTTATATCCATGGGTAATGTCTAAACAACCACTTCCAGTTGGTCCTCTAAAAATACATAAGAGAGTTAACATGCTTGATCCAAGTCAAGTCCATGGTCTTGTATACTGTAAGGTTTTATCACCTAGCAATCTTGCAATTTCTCTTTTGCCTTATAATGCACACAACAAACTGATGTTTGGTCTGTGTCGAACCTGTATGGATAATTTAAATAAAGACAAGTGCAATCATACTAACAAATAACGTGCAATCAAAGGCGTATTTGTACATCCGAGCTCCATGCCTCATTAAAGAAAGGTTATGTCATTCTCGATACTTATGAAATTTGGGAAATGCAGATGAAGGAGGGACTGTCCAAATCTTATGTAGACACATTTCTGAAAATGAAACAGGAAGCCTCTGTGTTTCCAGATGACTGTTTAACCTACGAAGAAAAACAGCAGTATGTTTCTGAGTATAGAAAACAAGAGGCAATCGAACTAGACTAT
>JAGDQP010048826.1:0-14653 GCA_022664845.1 Lepisma saccharinum
ATATATATATATATATATATACACACACACAATCATGATGTAAGTGTCCTTATGACAATTTTGCACACGGTTTAGGAAGCTCTGGATGCCAAATAATAGAGAACTCCATATTAAAAACGTATAATGCCATACACCAGAAGGATCTCTTGTAAAGTATAACCAAAGAGAATTTACAAAACAATCTCTTCACGATCTGCCAGAGGACCTATATCTATATATAATAGTTCTGACCACACGACCATCTCTAACTACTGGTGTTAAAGATGAAATATGGACTACATTGAGGATACAAAACTATCACTCCTTTTGCAACACACAATTACTAGGTAATCGGTTAACTAACTGCCCTGTCCGTGTTCAGCCCCACCATGTGCAGGAAAAGAATAGCTGCTCATTAAGATGGAAATTGGCCAGATAATATATACGTATAGCCTTATTGAATTACAATGGAGCAGCCAAAGGCCGAGAAGCAATAACAACAATTTGACCTTTTTCAATGTAAAACATTAAAGAAATTTATACACATTAAGTTGCTCTTACTAGCTTGTTTCCATATTGGCCAAAGACTTGAACACGATACACAGATCAGAGCTGAAACTGGTCACCAGGTCTAGGCTTCGGACCCGGCCTGACCTGGTAACCAGGACCGGAGATGTTACCCTCAGAGTTGGGTTACCAACCCTCCGGATTTTACCGGACTTTTTAACCTTGCTAGTAATGTTAGGCCGGGATGTAGTATTTTCTTGAAAAAGTGCAGCATTTTAAAATTGAGCAAGAAGTCATGACATCTGCGCTTGCATTGTTTGCAGCATTTACGGTATACCCTATGGTCGCGAGTGGTAATTTTTTGCTACTTAACTGATGGTGCGTGGCTGGTATTACTATCGATATATCGCACACAATTATTTTTGTAAGAAGTGGATCATCTATAGTTACTGTGTTTTAAGTTCGTTTATGCATTTTACAACGTACTTCTGCCAATAGAAATGTTTTTTCCTTCAAATTTAATGTCTGGGATTTATATATAATTGTTTAATTTAGAATCAACAAAGTCAGGCCCATTCGAAAGTACACCTAATTTTGAAAGTTAGCACAAATCCAACCTGCTATTGTACCAATGTTTTCTTGGTGGTGGTTATTTAAAGAAAAGCGTGTAACATTTAATAAAGAAAACAAATTTATAATGATTTGGGTAAATCTTACTACTTAATTTTTCAGTTATTCTCCTAAGATTAGTTTGCAGCAGTTCAATTCTAAGAATGTAGAAGTATGGGTTCATTGAGGAAAATCAAGTGTTACCTATACTGATCATGAAGTTTGAAGACTTTATACTTCAAGCAAAATATCACTTTACTATAATACGGATTACCACCAATACAAGATAATCCTGACTATACAAAACTGTAATTTACACGAATACAAAAATAGTTACGTGATTTAGAAACTAGTTTCCGGTGTCACTTATTAGTATCACGGGCGTGAAGTTAGAAGCTTCACTTTTAGAACGGAATTACCCATAAATATACTGCCTGATCCCAAAGGTACTTTCAGCAATATAATATATACATTAAACAGTCCTTTTAATATGTTGCAGTTAGTTTTAGCTCATTGAACTTTCAGGATTGAATGAAAAATGTTTTATCTATCCGGCACTCTACAATTGCATAGCTATTCATGGCTTCGTCTTTGTAAGTTATACCAATTGCGTTTCAGGAAGGCAGAGACAGCGAATTGTTGATTTGACTACAATTTATATAGGAGCTGTGTTTACGTGTAGGTGTTAAACGTAGACTTTCCCAACAAATCCATTTTGTCTGATAGAATCACATCCCTTGTTACTTACGACAGTGATTGAAGATCAGGGATAAAAAGTTATTTAATTTTGCTGAAAATTATGAATTTTCGCGCCTTCCGGAACAATTTCTGCCAGTTAGATTCGCTGCAGCGGCTGTCTTCATACGCATGTGAAACAATGTACTTAGTTGAGATCTTTGAAGAAAAACTCAAGTGAATGTTTGCTGTACCTAATGGTTGTTCTCACTAACTAGCAATAATCCTCAAATCTTCCATGTGTTCAATTCTCAATCAAATGGTCTATGAAATGTACAGATGCTTATCAGAATAATGGAAACACCTGTAGTTGGCAACACGTCAGATGTATGGGTTGGCAGTGGTGTCGTGGCGACCGCAGCACCGGACTGCTGGTGGTGGTGTGTTAGGTCGGTCTCCATACTACGTCAGGCGTCGTGGAACAGGAGTGTGCAGTGGCTGCAGCAGATGGAGGTAGTGTAAAATGGGAGACCTCTCAGAGTTTCAAAGAGGGCAAATTGTTGGTGCGCGGTTATGTGGAGTGAGTGTGACGGCAGTGGCTAGTGTGTTAGGTGTGTCGCCAGGGACAGTGTCGAAGGTGATGACGGCCTACACAAAACACGGGAAAACCACATCGGGGAAGCGGAACAGTGGGCGGAAGAAAAGCATCAGTGACAGGGCACGCCGGGTATTAAAGCGCATTGTCACGCGGAACCGTCGTGCCACTGCGGCGCAAGTGACGGAGGAACTCAATCAGCACCTCCCCCAACCTGTTTCGACAATCACAGTCCGCCGCGAATTACATGACATGAACTTACGGGGTCGTGTTGCACGGGCCAAACCTCTCATCAGGGACCAGAACGCTTTAGCACGCCACAAATGGTGCCGCGACCATGCAACTTGGACCGTTGACGACTGGAAACGTGTGGTATGGTCGGATGAGTCACCATTCACCCTATTCCAAACCACGGGCCGTGTTTATGTGTGGAGAACGCCCAAAGAAGCGTATGATCTGCAGTGTCTCCGCCCAACTGTGAAACATGGCGGCGGCACGGTGATGCTGTGGGCCGCAATATCATGGTTTTTATTGGGTCCTGTGGTCACACTTCGCGGACGCATCACTGCCAACGATCATGTCGCAATTTTAGGAGACCACTTGCATCCTATGGTCCGGATGTTGTTCCCGGACAATGACGCCATATTCCAGGATGATAATGCACCCATTCACACAGCTGGAGTTGTTGCAGCGTGGTTTGAGGAACATCGGGATGAAGTTCAACACCTCCCCTGGCCCGCCCAATCCCCAGATCTCAACATAATTGAACATCTGTGGTCCATCTTGGAAACACGACTCCGGCGACGATTTCCACCTCCATCCTCTCTCACAGAACTGGCCGATGCCCTGCACGAGGAATGGTGTAATATTCCACTTGCTACCATTCACGACCTCTATGCCTCCATCCCACGTCGCATCAAGGCTGTTCTGAAGGCGAAAGGTGGCCCGACACCATATTAATCTGGTAAGTTGCACTTTCGTTCAGGTGTTTCCATTATTCTGATAAGCATCTGTAACTTTTCAGTGCCTTTTAAATTACGAAAAAACTTTTAATCATAATTCACTTTCTTTTTAGGCATATGTGCATGGTAATGCGTGGTGTTCAGAAGATTAACAGCAAGACAGTGACCAGCACAATGTTAGGCGTGTTTAGAGATGATCCAAAGACCAGAGAAGAGTTTTTGAATTTGGTTCAGTCAAAGTAAATTACAGTAAACATTCTCATTAGGGACCAACGCTCCCATCAAAAACAAACTACAGCGACGTTTCTCATTTCAAGTACCATCGAAATCTTAACTTATTTGTCGCAGGTTCGACCTGAAGGGTTAGTAAAAAAAAAAACTTTTATTTTCTTTGTCGAAACTCGACTTACCAGTTCCAAATTGAAATTTGAAGTCTTTCAAATAGCGTACAAATCTTAATATTTTAAAATCAGTTACGTGGTATTAAAGTTCACGTTCGTCTTACACCTTTTTACTTAAAATATCATCAGTTATACACTCGCAAATCTGAATTGAGAGAGGCAGCTAACATTGTAAGATGAGAAACGAAAGCATTGGAAATACTCTATTTTATTATCAAATTAGTTTCTCAAGTTACTACAGTTTGAAACCAAGAACGTGACCAGAAGGTATTGGACGAAATTGCTTGTTAATGTTTTTATTGGGAATTCCTATGCTGTTCATGTGCTTATGTATAATTAAAAGAAACTGGAACAATAGATTGTACGCGTATTAGTCATCTTGATGTTCGTTCTCTTGTAAAAAAAAAAAAAAAACTAATGACGATGTCTGTATACGACAATATAGAGATACTGTTACTGGCGCGAAAAGTACACGTACGTGTAGAAATTAATACCTGAAAGTTTTTGCATGACAATGAAATAATCTTCCAGCAAAATCAGATTAAAATATATGTGGCGACCAAAATGTATGTTGAACATACAATTCAATGTTAGAAATATAAAGGACATGCAATCTGGATACTCATGCAGGCCTATAGTACGAGGTAATTTTGTTCGCCTGTTACTTTGTGCCCTAAGCTGTAATGAGGTGCTATTTTTGTATAGTGAGTTTGTTGTGCGTACAAAGTATTTTATGATATATGTATATATGAGTTGCTGATAAAACTACATTTTAATTGTCATGTGAAAATTATTTGCTATATCTGAATATTCTTCTAAGAAAGTTAGTTTTAGTACATAAAAACATTACACATTATTTTTTAAATATTCAGCAGCACCGCATTTAATGTTACATATCAATAATTTATAGCAATGTAAAACTGTCTATTAATCCTTGTCCAAACTAAAAAAGAAGCTTCTTACCAATGCGTTTATAAATCTATTTTATGAAGTAAAAAATTATTTTAATATGCAATTTGTGTTGGTTTAATTTTCTTGTATCTCCAAAGTTAACCTGTTCCTTTCTTTCTGTAAATCATATTTCAATACTAAAGGTTTACAAGATTTGTCGTTGAGTTAATCTGTTGATTTAAGAAACTTTTGCAAACCATACTAAGCACCATTGATCAGAGATTGTGTTCCATCCATCCCAGTCTGCATGTGTTGTTTGCATGCAATTATAAATACTAGATTCCGTCAGTCTTTATCTACAATCAATAAAGTATCTCCAAACAGGATTTTTTTTTCTTCGCGTTTTAAGTGGGTGAAACCATCTCTTCCTAGCCCCCCCTTCCCTCCCCAAAAAAAGATAAACCTTTAGGGAGTGTGGGGAAGGTTAATAACACCTTTCAAAAGAAAACTTACCTAGCCTCCGAAATTAATCCCTTCTATAAATCTTAACATCAGCAAGGGTATAGGAAATTAACACGATGGTACGTATAATTCCCAGAAATTTGATAGATTTCAGTGTTTAAAACTTTGTCCTTAAAAAATTGTCTGCATGTAACACAAGCGTTGACAGGTCGATATTTGTGTTTCAGCAATATTAGAACTGTTATGAATCTCGTTCAGATTGAACTTCTTCCAGTTGTGCGAATGTGCCTAGCGATATAAATCTTTCAGTTGTGGGCCTATTGAAGTTTGTCATTTTGTACAACGTGCGTCTCCGTTATACATACAAAAGTAAAAATGGAGGGAGCTCCATTCTAAACTACCTTAGCAATAAGGAAAAGAGAAGCAGTTAAAATAACATTGCAGTCACTACAGTGTAGTATGTCCTTCCAATACATACATAACGAGGAGTCTTATAACTATGTTATGAGGTGAAAAAAATTCCCCATCACAACTTGTAATTAAGAGTATCTAATATCTTGTATCTTCCCAAGGTTAAGTATGTAGTTAGATCTAGTGTGAATGGATGAGTGTTTTTCAATTATTGTAGATTTTTTTTTTCTATAAAGTAATTTTAGCCCTGATATGACAATAACTGGTTTACGCTGGTCAAGAATAATATAACTTAGTAATGAATTACATACAAAAGACTATAAATTTAGTTTCACAAAAAGAATTAACTGATAGTAGAATGAGCCGATAAGTAAAAGAATTGTGCATAACTCCTAGATAATGCAGGTTATAGAGCGTTTTTCTACTGTTGAATTTCTATATCTCTAGAAAGATATTAAAAAAGGACTGAAAGTAGGCAACTATAATTTTCGATATAGAAGCTAACAATTTATTATAGATTTGTCAGACCGTATTGTAGACAATAATAGATCACTGAGCGAATAATTGTAGATAAAGTTGCAGTAAGGAGCAGTCCGATTCTATTCAAGCTTAACGATGTCACAAAGGACCGGTTTTAATCTTTTAACAAATTATTCTCCATACCTAAACGAGGCAGACATAGAATAATAATTTAAACTTTTTATATAGATATAAATACATAAAACCGATAAAGTATTTTTTTTATTAACAAGTTTTTTTGAAGTAACATATAACAGAGTAGAAAGTTCCTATATCGGAAAACCACAAGATATATATGGGCTGATTGCTAGAGGCCATAATTTGCAAGATATTTGAACCAAATGTTAGTTATTTCTTGTCTTAATAGCTCGGCTAAGTTCGTTAATGAGCAAAATCAGCCCAAGAGGGTGGACGGGGAAGGGGGTTTGAAATTTTGGAAAAATTATATATCAGCCCCTATATAGTTTAGAGGGAAACTTTGTCTGCATAATTTATGAAGTTTACGGTGACACCAACGATTCAGGGGTTGTGGGGGTACGAGTAGGGATGGAGTGTATGTACATTCGACATGTTTAAAACCACGTCTTGTAGGGTATCGTTGAAAAGCTCTTGATGATTAATCTACAAATCAATAACTAGTTTCTCAGTAGCCTTCATATGAGGCGAGATCTGAATTTTTGAACATAAAAAAAAAAAAAAAAAAATCTAGATCTACCTCAGCCTGTAGGCCTGTCGAAAAGATTTTTTTTTTATCGCACACACGATTAACCTGTGTTTGCACAATGCGCTCTTCCTGTTGCTAGTCACAAGTTTCCAGTTAGGAGTGCTGTGATCGCTCTCAGACAACTCTTAAATTATTTTGGTCTTGTTTGTTAGCCGATTTTCTAAACAGTATGTTAAACTTATAGCTTTGTGTTTATTAAATATTTCGAACCTGTGACAGTCTGAATATGCATCAGAAAGTGATGTTGAGACTACACCTAAGAAGAGGAAGAAGGGAGATAGGCATCGAGAAACTTACTGTTTTGAAGTTCAGAAAAACGAAAGACTTCGCGGCGAAGGGTATGTGAGTATTAGAACTGGTGCCACGATACCTGCTAAGTCAAATACGAACCGTGCTTGCGCGTGCAAACGTAAATGTACTGAAAAATTAAGTTTATACGAGAAGGATCACTGTTTGAATAAAGTACATGGTTTCCAATCTAAAAATGAACACGATACGTATTTAATGGGTTTGATTGATTGTAAATCGCCATCACGTAGGCGGTCTAAAAAAGTACCTCTGAAACGTGATAGTTTCGTTTATCATATTATGAAGGACACTCAACGTGTAGCTGTGTGTAAAAAAGCATTTTCAATGATCTACTGTATAGGAAATAAAGCACTCTTTAGGTTAACAGCGTTAATTGCGGCAGGCAAATCGGCTTTTGACAATAGAGGTAATCGAGGAAATGCCAATTCCTGAAAATGTTCGTGCATTAATCGATGAACATATCAAAGAATTTCCTGTGAAAGAAACTCACTACAGCAACAAAAATATTAAGTATTTAAGTGCTGAACTTAACATCAAAACGTACGAGCTCTTTTGTGATAAACACCCGAACCTCTCAACTGAAGCAAAATACGACTTCTATAGAAATCACTTCCGCGAAAACCAGAACTTTAGATTTGGACGACCTCAAATAGATGTCTGTAGCACATGCGAGGAGCTTACGGCAAAGATTAAACGTCCGCATTTAAATGAAACTGCCAAACGTTCTGTTGTTGCAGAAAATTTTATTCATATGCGTAGAGCCAAAAGGTTTTATACAAAACAACAAAAAATAAAAGAACTTTGTTCTAATAATCCTGAGGTTGGAGCTATTGTCTTCGGTTTTATGCAAATTCTTCCTCTACCAAGATTTCCTGTGCAGGAAATGTTTTATCTACGGAAACTAACTGTACGTGTTTTGCATACATGGTATCAAAACCGAGTCAGACGATTTCTATGTATATCCGGAGGGAGATGCCAAACGTGGTCCTAATGAAGTTTGTAGTATGTTATGGTTGAACTGCATTTATTCAGTGATGCATGTGGAGGTCAAAACCGCAACGATACTTTAGTGTGGTTTTTCCTAGCATTAGTTGCAACTGGAATATTTAGGAAGATATTTCAGTACTTTCCAGTCCTTTGACTTTTTTTTTTTTTTTTTTTTTTTTTACAATGTGACCGAAATTTTGGTGCTGCCAAGAGGAAAATCAGACGTATGGACAGAATCTATACAACAGAGCAATACGTTGACTTGATTAAAACATCTAGGAAATCAGGATTCAACGTTACTCAGATTTCGGCAGAAAGTGTCTTAGATTTTAAGAACTGTTGGTCAAAGCTGTACAAAAAAACAAGTCTCGATGCAAGTCCTCATTGTTTAATATTTCCACATACAGGCAATTAGAATATTCATTACCAACAGGTTATGTAACCACATCTCTGTTTATCGATAGCTTTGTAAAAAAACACTTCTCCTGCAGAAGCCAAACACAGTACCTCAGATCCCAACTGACACAGCTTACAAAGATAAAATCCCAATCAATCACAAGAAGATCCAAGATCTAGCAAAAAAATGTTCCGTACATCCCAGATGAATACAAACAATTTTATGACGAGGTGATAATGAGACCAACGACTGGAACGGTACAGGAAGGTGAGTGATTGGGAGCAATAGTGCTCTAAACAATATGCCTACTTGGATATCATAGCCTATTAACTGTTTGATAATTATTACTAATATTTGTAGGTATGTAAATTACATAGAAATACATTGCACATTCGTAACGTTTCAATGATTTCTAGTGAAACCTAGCGCTGCTGTACTGATAAATCAGAAGTTTAGTTTCGTAATTCCTAATATAAACACATCCGTTTGAAGAAGGGAACGAATCCTCGGTTTTATAATTTTATTAAATCCGTTTACGATTGTCCAAATTCGGTATACGCAGTCTTTGAATAGTGGGTCAATATACCCTCTTTATTGTAGAAGTTTGAAAGGAAAAAATAAAACAAAGAACATAGGTGGTTTTGTTTTTTGTTTTCTCAAAAATCACATTTGTGGATTCGTTTCCTTCTTGAAACTGCAGATTCAATTACAGTACGTGCTCGTGTCGATAACATATTGCTTTTTAGGTCTTTGTATTGTGTATAATGAAAACAGAATACGTTCTATCAAAACCACTGAAAAAAGATATTTGGCAGCTGACGGTGTGGTGTATTGGCTTGCGTCTCGGAAAGTTATCGCGGGGACCCGGGTTCGATTCTCGGCAGGGGTAAATCTTATTTTTAAAATACTGTACAGTAACGTTTTTCTCTTCTTTACATACAGTATACACATTTTCACATTGTATTTAGAAAAAAAAAACACTAAACACTGGTTGACTTTTGATTTTTTAATCTGGGCGTTCCACTTCGTAATCCAACAGGACAAATCAGTCAGTTTATCACTGTAAGGAAAAGTCAAGGCTAGTCGAAACTTTGTTTCAACTAGCTTACTTGGGGAACTTGGCAGCCAGTGTGTTTGAGAAAATGTCATCGACACGGAGTAAAGCAAACGTCATTATGATACTCTTGAGATTTCGCACTTCTGAACAATCACAAAGCAGCCTTTTTCTTAGCTCTGCTCCACCACAGGATCAATAAGCTTTTTCAATTTCGAATTAGTCTACTTAAATGACTTTATTCCAGTAATTGTTCTCGTAACATAACAGGACTAGTAAACTCTACTTAGTTCAGAAGAACCAGCGTGGCGTAACGGTAGTGGTGGACAACAATCAAATTAGCAGGTTGTGTGCTAGAATCACACTCCCGACTGAAATCTTGTCTCAATAAGGCGCGATGTTAGTCTACCAACGTTTTTAAAAACAAAGTGTGCTGAAAGTTTGGTTTCCTACATTTGTAGTGCATTTCGCATCGTTCAGCTAGTAAGTTTGCTGCAAGATGGCAGCCTTGCATTACCAAACTTACTGCACGTTTGGAGAATTACAATGCCAATCTTGCTGCAAACTGGTTGCAAGTTTCATGTACTCTCTGGGATAGTCATTTGTCTTGTAGTTCTACAGCCCCCCAAAACATATTTATATTAAAAAGGCGCACCCCAACTTCTTCCAACCGGTTGTGCACTGTGCATAAGGGCAAATACCGTTTTGCGTTCCTATGGGCGGATTTCTGGAGAGCATTGTCCCCAGTCATTTCAGAATGACTGTTTCATTCTAACTGAGAGCTTTTAAAGTAATTGGCCCTCCACGGTCTCTTTCCTAAATCTGCCCATGTGCGTTCCCCTATATCCGGTTCTCCGGTTTACCCACTCCCTTCTTACGTTTTATCAGGCACGTATCAATAAGTTCGTTTTGGAAGGGGACTAAGGGCTTTCAATGAGGGTCACGGTGTGTCTGGGCATAGTGTATATACAGAGTGTTTATGCACCACACCGACAAACTTCTTGAAGTGATTCCTCGCATCAAAACAAGTTCCTCCAAAACAAATTTAGAAATGTGCATATTTTCGGAGCTACAGGCTACCGAAAGCGAAGGAAAAAATAATTTTACAGCTTCATATTTCTATCACCATGGATAGTAGAGCTGATACGGCATAGTAACGTAAAAAACTTGAAACCTGCTTCATTTGAATATGCATATTTAAATATTCCGCAATGGGCGCGCAAGGGTCCCAACGGAAGTTCGCATTTGAAGATAATTAACGTCGCAATGCACATGAATTAAACGACTTCCCCATGTGCGTAAAGATGACATACGTCATCCATAGCATGCAATCCTGTAATGATATTCGATCTCTATGATCACAAATACATAAACCATTTGATGAAATTATGCAATTCTTACTCCTACTTGCAATGCAACCACTTTTTTTTTTTTTTTATCGTTCGGTATATGTCCTCTACTTGAGTTTTCGACAGACGCAAACGAATTATTGCTTCCTGGTGAAACATCGTCCAGTTCATGCTCATTTCTTCCTAATGCTTTTGGGAAATCCCTTACGCACCTGTTGCAGAATTTTGAACAATATGCATTTTTGGATAGTGCAGATTTGACGGTACCCTGTCGCATCAGCTCTACTGTTCGTGGTGATAGAAATATGAAGCTCTAACGTTCCTTTTCCCATTCTTTCGGCAGCCTGTACCTCCGACACTGCACATTTCGACAATTCTCAGAGAAACTTTCTTCTTGTCCTGATGTAAGGAATCTTCTCCAGAAGTTTGTCGGTGTAGTTCATAAATACCCTATATGTAATCACGCCCACAATATTATACACTTGTAACTAGCGACCGGAAGAGCGCATTGTGAAAACACACGTTTATCGTGTGTGCAACAAAAAAATACTGTACTTACCTAACCTCCACATCCGTTTGTTCACTAATCTTATTAAATATCTTAATGCGTTTATACCTGGTATATATAATAAAAAGAAACGTTATTTTCATTAAGAGAAAACTACACCAGGTTTCGATCCCGGGTTCCTTGGATTAGCTTTCCAACATGCTATCAATACGCTAAATTGCCAACTGGATGGAATTGCTTGGAAGTACTATTTACTGTTAAGGAGTAATGCGCATCCGCGAGAATGGCTCCGCTCTTCCTGCCGCTAGTCGCAAGTTATTTACTAATTCAGCATGAAACAATTATGCTTCCCACTACCCACCGTACCCACTGCTTTATACTTTCCTGATTTAATAGTGATTTTATGTACTGTTTCTTCTCCACCAGTAAATCCAAGCTCCGATAATTACATAGAATAGTTTTACAACAGTTATGATAGGAACTAAACTACCTTCGTCCATATCTCTACTGCACGCGTAACAGGATACAGGTAAATAGGTTTGTCTAAAATATTGTTTTAAACTTCTTTTTCACAGACTGGAATAAACAACTCTCATTTAGATACGTTTTCATACACTGATATTTTTAACTGCTATTGTTTACAGATATTTACACATAGTAACTATTGCTATCACTGTTACGGAATAAAAGCAGTTTTACACATGTGTAGGGCGAAATTTCTGTCAGTGGGTAGAAGGGGAAAAAATGAATTTATTACTTAGGCCCTCTACTTCTAACTTTCGAGTTCATTGTGCATTTCTTGTAAATAACATTCATTTGAAGGTTTCTATTGTGTTTTTCTTCATTTCCTGGTAGATTTTTCCATTCTTACGTCTCAGCACTTAAAAATGTGGAGACGTTTCTCCACACGTTTGAGGAAGGAAACAAATCCACCAACTTTTTTTTAACTCTTACAGGAAAAAATACAATACTTGTAAACTGTCTGAGCAGCACGAAAGTATCAGAAGATCGTTTTGAATATTCAGTAGCAATATTGTTTCCTTTCAATAAATAAACATATTATACAGTTTTTGTTAATTTACCACAAAACAGCTTTTTTTATTTATTTCCTTCTTCAAACGTACGATTCAATTGCTGTGCCTAGTGTTACTACTATATATATATATAGGGTTAACTATAGTAGTGACGCACCAACTTTTGGAAATTTACAGGAGGAATTGAGATAATTGTGTGATGTTTGAGAGTATTAGGGAGGTAAATAATGATGTTGGTAACATTTGAAGTGAATAATGAGATAGTTTTAGTGTGTTTTGAAGATGTTTTAGGACGCACTGCATGTTGCGGCGGAAGGCAGTAAGGTAGTGTTGAAATGGCGTGTTTTTGTGATGATTATGACATGTCTTGCGTTATTGTTATTGAATCATATGGAAATGACGAGGGAAAGTGCATTTTGAATGTTATTTAGCAGAGTATTTATGTAAGGAAAGGAAAAGGCCCCGAAACAATTGTACACGACTTTGTAATGGAAATTGGGAGAGTTAACACGCCTGTGTGCTGAAGGTAAGTGTGAATATGTGTCAAAATATATTTTGTAAAGATACATGACCGCACCTAACTTTACCTAACCTCCACGTTCATATGTTCAGTAATTTAAGATAATTTACGAAAAAGGAAATCGATTTTGGTTTGGTGTTAGTGATTTTAAAATTGGTGCGTCACTACTATAGTAATGCCTATATATATATATATACACACACACACACACATACACACACACACACACACACCAAATATGAGTGGCAACACTCATATTTGGGATCCACCAAACAGCCCTTAATCTCGTAAAAAATGTGGGAAGCTAGAGGGCGGTTCATACTTTGCTCAGAACGTCCATTCTCATTATTTTCTCATGCTGCTTCAGTGTTACCAGGCGAACCCCTTCTATGTAGACCCTATTAGATTCCTTTTCTACTTCCTTTCTCAGTAGGGCATGGGTGATAAAACGTTAAGATAACGTCTGCAAGGTAAGAAACTTTTTAACCGTCTATTGCAAGCAAAAATTAAATTTGTCGAAATTAGCGTGTTTTTGCTTTCTGGCTTTGTCCTGTGCATGGAACTCAATCGAGTTCTTGGTTCAACAAAGACATGTAAGGATTTTCAAATTAACGGATCATTTTTGTTACCCCCTAACGTCATTTTTGAACACCCTGTATATAGTCATTGCGATTTTTTATGGTACTGCTCACCAAACTGTGTTATGGTCATAATCTTGATCTATTACAAAAATATATTCGATAGCATTCCAACTATTATTATTTTGTTGAGCCTGAACCGTTCTGTAATGGTGGGATTTGAACCCACGGAGATGGAAGCAATATCGTTGTTGGCCAAATATCACCCACAAACTTATTTACCTAACTCTCAGCGTTTTGGTTTCATTTACCTTTGATTTGTAGTTTTGTGGAGTTATCCTGAAATTGTTAAATTATCGATTAAAAAAAATTACAAATTTCAAGTATGCTCCTATATTTTCAAGCTTATTTTTGCAATATTTACTTGTCCTTTTAGTGCATATTTGCATATTCTAAGAACATATTTTCATGAACACTTCAGCTGTCTTTCGTGCCTATCGATCCACACTCTAGTTGCAGTCAGCGTTTCGTTCGTACTCATAGCTAGAGACATCATCAGGAGTTAACAAAAAAAAAGTCTAAAGAATCAAAAATAGTAAGGAACAAGAAATATTTCACCCACTAAGGTTACATATCTCATTATTTTCGTGAGTATCCGTCATTGCTTCCCTTTCCGGATTCCCTGTACGTGTTCTCGATGATGTCCCCGGATAGAGGTACGACACGTTGAATATAAGTGGAGATAATATAAGTTGTGTGGCCAATGGTTTCAACTATAAGGACGCAATTTTGGGACGTGATTCCTCACACCGAACCAAGGAAAAGCTTCCTATCAAGAAACGTTGAAACATGCGCAATTAACACCTAAATATGGAGAGGTGGCGTCACAAATGGCATAACATTTACACATAGAATGACCTCAGTTTAGTAGATCATAAACAAAGGAAAGTTTCATTTAAGCAAAGTTGATGATTCCCAGTTATGAATTCCATACAACCAAGGAACTGACATTGAGCAAGAGACGCACTTAGAACTCCCCTCTGTAAGCAGCCTTCAGTCAATAACTTACCTCGCAAAAATCCTTGGGTACAATTACAGTTCTCATTTGTTCAGCCCCTTGTCATTATTTGCGGAGATATTACCTCATTTGTGTTGATACAACTTCACGTTTGGGTGCCTCTA